>VZUI01045958.1:0-78691 GCA_013401135.1 Cettia cetti | reverse complement strand
ATCTATATCTATATCTATATCTATATCTATATCTATATCTATATCTATATCTATATCTATATCTATATCTATATCTGCCTATAGCTACAGTTACACAGGGATTCTATTTTCATTCACATCATTATAACTTTGCCCATGGCGAGTCTTCACTTGGAGAAATTATATTGTGAAAGACCTCCTGAAACGCTTCCATCTGTCTCTGAGCTCTGTGATTTTGTCATCACTATAAAATACCAGTTCCCTATCAGATTTGGAGTCTTGATTTTGGAGAAGAAATCTCAATATGTAGCCTGGTAGCTGAGCAAGCACTGCTGTTGAGCAGCACCTGACAAAGGACCAGGGTAGACTTCCCAATCTTGGGTTGTCACAGCCCAGTTCACAGTCCCTCTTCTCACACAGTTTCTCTTTATCTCTTATTTCAGTCCAGTTTGTTAGAAACAGCACTGCTGGAAGCAAACCAGTGATTTGTAAGAAGGAATTAATAATTGGCAATTACCTCCCTAGAATATGATTGTTAATGCTTGTGGACAGCAGTTATAAGAAGTATTATTTGAATATAGATTAATGAATTAAAAAATTGAAAATCTTGATAAGGGGCTCCAATAATACACTTAAATGCAGGAATTCTGTGTTCCTGCTGCATAGCCACTGTTCCTTTTATTATACTTGGTGTGTTTGTGTGTACATGAGCAAATTTTTAGCACCCCAGAAATGACATGTAGGTCCTGTCACATAGCATTTGATGCTTGAGCAGAAAAGCTGGGCCAGAAGTGACACGTTACTCACTGAAATGAAGGACACGTCACACACAATTTCCTCCCCGTGTCAGGTCCAGTCACTTTGCCCCCTGTCTGGCATGTGACATGTGTCAATGGCAGTGGCTCCTGTTTCATGCTCAGCATCTGCCTGTAGCTTGCTGGTTAGATGAGCAAGTCCCCAGCATCCCTGCCTGTGCTGCTCCAAAGGGAAACACGAGGCTGGCTGTGCTATGGGAGGTGTTGTGGGCTCTGCTGCTGTGGCTTTGCTGGGCTGAACCTGTGGCAGTGCCTGGAATTCCTCTCCATTCCTGGGTTAGGCTGTCTCTCAAGAGGATTCCTTCCAGAATAAGATTCATCTGCCAGTCTTGCTTTCCCAACGTGAGCAGATGTGGAAATTGTGATGCTGAGATGGGGCTCATGAAAAACAAACAGAAATTTGCATCGAACTTTGGGAGTGTAATTTTAATCTAGTCTAATTAGACTAATTCCTGTGACTACTGAATTTTCAGCACGTGTGTCTAAAGAACCACATTTAGGGAAACAGTAGCAGAACTTGCAGTTGTGAGAGCAGATGCAGCACCAGTCCATCTAAATAGGGATAATGGCAGATTCTCAAATTGATAACACTTTTGGAGAAAAAAGATTATGGGATAAACAGCAACTATACTGACATAAACCCTTGCATTATGCTTGTCCTTTATGAGGTGAGGCCAAGGATTGTTCTTAGATGCAAGCAGGATCCAGGCTGGGTCTGAGACTCAGCACTTTCTCAGCATCATTGTGGATGGGGATCAATTACCTGGGTTATTTCTTAGCCCCGAGGCCCAGGGTGATGGAATGTTCCAGCTAGAGTAGAATTCTCCCCATCCTGCTGTTCTTCACTGCTGCAAAGGTCCTTTGGGAAATGTAATCCAAGAGTCTGAAGTTTTTTGAGTCCTGGGTAAGAGATCCATGAGAGCTCTTATATATAAAATTTTATTTCCCTGCTCCCAGGTTCTGAATGTTGTGATTTCACAGGGGCACTACTTGGTGTTCCTGGGACAGACTGGGAGAGATTTGGTACTAACATACATCAGCTCAAGTTCCTTGTGATATGACTTTGTAAAATCACCCAGAGAGGATGATGGGCATATTTAATAAACCCTGAAATACATAAATAAATAAAAATGATCATCAAAACTGCCTGAAATATTAAACAACATTGATAAATAAATTACAACATTTTCAACTTGGGTCCCTTTATGAAACATGTTTTTAAAATAACTGCAAATAGCTGCAACTGCATTCTTACTCAAGGACTGGTTGCTGGATTTAATCCACAATTTAATTTGCCTCAGAAAAATGTAACAACAATGAGAAAGAATTGGTTGATCAGCTGGTGCCATAATATTGTGTCAATGCTGGTGATCAGTCCAATTCTTCACATCACATACATCACTGCAAAACTGCTGAATTCCTTAACCTCATTTGTATTACCCCTGGTTTGCACAGTCACAAGTGAAAGAATATTAGACCTTCTAATTTCTCCTCCTGCCCTTGCTCAGAACACCTGCACCTCCCATTGAAGGTTTTATTGTGCAAGGATTGAGAAGAATCCCCCAGGCTTTGGCCAAGGGAATAAATAACTCTGTCATCTGTGAATATAAGTGAGAAGACAAGATAAAATGTCACCTGGGAATTGTTATGCAAAATAGAAGGAATGCAGAAGGCAAAACAATGTTAAAATTTAATTTGTGTGTTTTAATATTATTGTCTTTTTATGTTTTAAAGGCACAATATAAAAATAAATATGACAAAAGGATAAATGAATGTAGCATAATTAGCACAAAAATTGCACCTAATTTGTTTTCTGGATATTGCTTTGTCTGTATTATAAACAGCATGTGGCTACAGTAGAAAGTGAAATAACTCAGAATATTAAATGCTTTTAAGATTGTGCCATGGGGGCCTTAATGTCTTGCTCCACTCCTGTCTGTAATTTACTGTTCTCGTGTTGTCAGCAATAACCCCTGCACAGAAAAGCCTCTGTGCCCCAGCTCGGGGCTCTGCTGCTTCCAGAGCAGGCTCTGCACTCTTGGGGTGTGTGGCTCTGATTTTCTGAGCCTGTGAAAGTTTTCAGCCTGTCAGTAGCTGATTCCTTCTTCCTGTGAGAGAATCCATTCCTTTCAAGGACGGTGAATGTAAGCAAGCTTTTTATTTTCATAAACACTTCTGAGTTCTCTCTCTCACAGGTGTTGTTTCTATTGTTTATCCAATGAAAAGAAGAGTTGTCTTTAATAACCAATCATGGGGTTACAGCATGTTATAAAAGGGCTGTGTGAAATTGAAAATAAAACCTTCTGGATCTTTCTTCTACCTGGAGTCAAGCTCTTCATTTCGTGTCCAGCAGTGACAGGGGTGGTTCAATGTGTGCAGCTCAGGCTCCCTCCCTGTTCCTGGGACAGGAGCAGGGACAAAACCCATTCCTTCACTTTCTGGGGGGCCAGCAGACATTCACACACAGTAACCCCACCTTCCTGATGAGCTGGGGGGAGTTCATGGTGAGGTGACCTTTGATAAAAGCCTGAAAAGAAAATTAGGTCAACGGTGTGATATTTGGGTGCTATCCAGTGACCCCAAACTGGCAGCTGGGGGTCAGGACAGCATTTCCTTGTCCAAGGTGGTGTGTAGGGGCATGTTTTCATAAACATCAATTTAACACCAAAAATGATGATTCACGAGCAGCTCTCTGATGCAGGTCTAAACCTAAGGGTCTGTCTTTGGTTTAGGGCTGCTCTGGCCAAGCCTTGCTCTTAGAGGGGCTGCACGTGGCAGGTTGGGGTAGATTTGGTAGTGAGATCCAGTTCAGCTCAAGTTCCTTGTGGAGTCAGTTTTGTAGAATCACCCAGAGAGGATGATGGACAAAAAACTCTCCCAGAGACCTTGAGAAATCACTGAGTCCATCTCTTCTCCCTTAGGCAGAGTCAACTATACCTAAAGAATTGTCAAGAGTAATTTATCATTCTAAGCTGTTCTTAAAAACCTAAAATGATGGTGAGACTCTAACCTTACGGTCTAATCCCATTCCTGATATTCTTAACATGACAACATTTTTCTTATGCTCAACTTCAATTTTCTCCATAGCCTTCTGAGTCATTGTTCTTGTCCTGTGCACAGTGGGCAAGAATACACTGGAGCTCTTTCTCATCTCTGTCTGGGGCTGCTCAAGCTGTCTGCAAGCTTTTGTGAACTCTAAAATAAATTTATTCAACATATGCTGATCTCACAGAGCTAGATTTTTGACATGGTGTCTAGACACTCTAGATAATTAGCATTTTTACTTATTGATAGGAATCAAGGAGCCACGCAGACATGAGAAGATCTTTTATTTTTTTTAAAGCCTGGAGTTGAATAATAGCTTGTCTGTACGAATGGTTTTGGGTTAGCTAACACGGATTTCCATGTTTCCTGTAATATGGCACTAACCTTGCTGCAGAGGCATCTCCTGTACTCTTGGAGACTTCCAACAAGGAATCATTTGAAGTGGCTGAAAATCTTTTTTATTGCTCCTTCTCCATCCACGACTGAATATCTATCAGAGCAAGCCAGGGGACAAATTTTTTAGGTTTTACAGTTAATGTCACCAGCTGGCATTGGCTCCATGGAGTAGGAACTAAGAAATGTGATGGAAATGGATTTGAAATATCAGGAAGACCGTGTGGATGCAGCTTTAGCCTAGCACAGTATCCCTCCTTCACTCTCATTAATGATTTCCCTTTTGTTAAATGTGACTAACAATTCTGCTCAGCTCGTGAATACTCAAAGTGAGGCCTCAGAGAACTCATTTGTTACAAAAATTCAAACTCATTATTTTTAAGAAATTAAGCTGGATAATGAAATGATAATGTCGATGTTATTATCCTCCAACATCATAATTTTAGAATTGAACATAAAGTCTACTCCAATTAAAATTGTTGCATGGAACATAAAACCAGAATTCTGTGATACTGGAAACATTTAGACATGCACATAAGCTTTTAAAAAAGTTCCCAGGCACAAGAACAAAGCTTTTATTCATTTCAAGGATAAGTCAGCTGAAGTGATCTTTCTACATTAAAATTATGGGTTGCACATTGTGCTAAAGAGGACTCACTCATCACAGGAGGCTGAGCACAATAAACCAGAGAATGATCAGGCTCGAAAGAAAATGTAGTAGCATTTTAAAAAGAACCACAATTTCTTTTTGAGACCAAAATGCTAAATAAGTTAGCAGTGGGCTTTCATGCAAATGTTAAATCAGGGACAAAGACTGAGATGAGAGGCATCTGTAGAGCAATATTACATACAAATTTCACTCTGTTCTCTGAAGTGTTACTCGTTGTGGCAGAGTAAAGACCAACATCACCCCTAAATAACAAACATGAAAGGCTGCATTTCCCACTGGACCTTGCTCTCACCAAGAATAAAGTTTTGTAGAAGAACCCTGGTTCCAATCTTATATTTTTAAAGGGAAACTATGAGCAATCCTTGTCCAAATAACACAGCCTTTAATTTCCATGGGAAGAGCATTTTACAGAACAGAACATGTATGGTTTTGTCTCCCTTTAAAATAAATCCTTCATTTGCATCTCATCCACAGGGAAAGCAATCCTCAGGATGGCATCAGGTCACTCACACAATTGAAGTGGGAGGGAGAACATCAGTCACCTGCAGGTGAGAGAGAAAGGTGGGAGTGCAAAATCAACTGAATGAAAATCCCTCTGGTGTCCTCCAGGACAGGATCAGCCTGTCCCTGCTCCTCAATCCCCTTCTGTCTGGCACTTAGCAGGATCAAACCCTCTCAGCGCCTTTGCCAAGCAGGAATGTTCTGGGAGCAGCTGGATGTGGCTGCCAGCACAGAGACCTCTGCTCTCCCAGCTCCTTGATGTGTTAAAAGCCAGCAGATCAAACCATGGCTGGCTGCTGAACTTTAGATTAGAAGGACAGAGAGTTTATCTCGTGAAGTCACTGTGGGATGTCAGATTCTTTCCCGGTTTCCTGAGCTGATGGGAACACCTGGGTGGCTCCCAGGAGCAGGGAGAGGCCAGCACCAGCCACAGGACAGCAGCAGCTCTCCAGGGAAGCACTCCCCCTCAGGATGCTGGAGCACCCCCAGAGAGCCCACGAGAGCCCTTTGAGGGGCTCTTTCTGCAGCACAGCTCAGCTCTAGTCCTTGCTGCAGTTGGGAGCACCCCTCCAACAACCCCTCACCGTGCTCAGCATGTGCCAGACAAGGGCAGAAGTGCTCAGTTCCTCCCTACCTGATTTTTTTTTCCCCAAACTCTGAGTGAGATATGAGATGCTTCCTTGCACAATCCCCGTGGGAGTGGTTAAAGCACCGGTTGGCAAATTTTCCAAGTACTTTTGTTTTCTAAATAAATATTTCCTCCTGCTTTTTGAGCATTGTTTGCAGACCTAATGCCAGTGTTCTTTCTGTCAGCTAAGATCACTGCTATGGTCCATTTAGACAAAGAGAAGAATGTCAGGGAGCACATATTTAAGCAGGTTTTAGCTGTGTTTCAGGTTGCACACAGGGCTGGGGAGGTGGTTGCAGTATGTAAACAAAAGCTAGAGCAGGATGTTTTGACTTCACTCACTGTGACAGCAGCCAGATACAAAATCTACCTTCAGATGTTGTAGCCCAGAGTAAATAATGAGACTCACCACGAACCTGACATCTATTTTTTTTAAGAACCCTTTGCAAAGAGACAATCACTCAGACATGTGAGGGTCTGTTTCACCTCATGTTTGGAATAAATTGGCAGCAGAAGCCCATGGCTTTGACAATTGTTTGTCACAGAGGTGTGCACTGCATCAGTATTTGTAATAATTAAGCTTTAGATTTCAAAACATCTGAGCAGCTACAAAGGAAATCCCATTAAAAAGAAGCACAGCTATACTCCTGACTGGATCTTCAGTGAAAATATCCCTTCCTCCCTGTCCCCCATACCTGGTTACTCCTGGTTGCCAGAAAATCCCTGGCATTTTGCACAATCCTAGAGCTCCTTCATGGGGAGGTTGACATCATTGCTGCTGACTTGTTTGGCACAAAAAGCCATTGGGAAATATGGTTGAAAAATGTGATGGACCCTTAAAAGCAAAAGGCTCAGAGAAGGAATGGTCTGCTTTTCTGCTTTGAGAAAATAATGTTTGGCAGCATGCACAGCAGTCAGGGAAGGTACTGCTGCTCCTGTGCTCTCTAACATTTGCTTCTTTAAAGGAGTTTTAGCTGTGTGCTCTCTCTCATTGTTTTTTTCATAATGAAGCTTCTGTACAGTGCATGAAATGTTTGTGAGAGCTTAGCTCCCCATGACCACAGGAGCAGGACCAAGCTGATTAATTCTGCTTATGCAAAATACTGTCTCAGACTGAAGCTTTTATTCAGGAAAATGTGTGAGTGGCTGGGTGAGACACAGGCATTTCCCCAAATCCACACTGCCCAGAAAGGTAATTATTCCAAGAACAGGTGTTAGGCTACAGCCATGCTACCTCTGCTCCTGAAGGCAGACATGCAGGAGAGGATAAGGAATATGGAGTGAGAAAATTCTTCCAGCTGTTGTCAATAGCACAGCAAACTGAAAAGCCTTTGGCAGAGTAGGGCTGTTCTGAGTTTCCAGCTCTCAGGATCTGTGTCTCCAGAGCTGTGCAGAGCACAAGAAGAGATGCCTGCCCTTGCCCCAGGAGTGCTCCCTGGGCCAGGGAGGCAGTGGCTGCTGATGGACAGCCAGGGCACGGAGCAGCAGCAAGGATAAACAGGACCTCAGCCTTGCAGCCCAGCTGAGAATTCTCTCTGATCTGGTATTAATTGAAAATTCACAGGCAGAGTGGAGTGACAGAAACTCTTTTGGCTGCTGCTCTGCCTGAGTGAGAGAGGAGTTTGGGGTTTCTGCAGGTGCAGTGCTGAGGACTTCTCTTTAGTTCAGGGCAGAGAGAAATTCTTGTCTTCCCCCTGCAAACCTCGGGGGTTTGTGTTCATGGCAAGTTAAATATGAGTCAACAGTGTGCCCTGGCAGCCAGAGGAATTCACAGTTCTGTGATTCTGTGGCATTTCCCTGCAGGAGGGCAGGATGGCTGCTTTCCCTGGACTCTTGTGAGACACCCCATAGCCCTGTGATCCTTTGTGCCTGCCTCTTTTTTATGACTCTCAGCTCGTGCATCACTCCTCCTTTCATTAGCCTCATCATCCCTTTCATTAGCCCAAAATCATTAACCTCTCATGCTGTAGAAACTCAATCCTGCCAAATCACCAGGAGAGGAACCCGTGCAACAGACAGACAAACCCACAGACAAATCACCTGCGTGATCTTAAAAATGAGCTACCCTTCCCCTTTCCAAAATATAGAGGGAAGAACCTCTGTAAGAGAATTGTTCATGCTGAGAAAGGAGTTTTCTTTAAAATCCCCTGCAAGGCTGGGTTGTGAAGCCTGGTTTGGGGTCCTGCCACCTATCCCAACTTCCCATGGATGAGAAGAATGCAACCCACTCAAAAAAAGAGAAGCAACAGCATCTTTTATTGAGGTAAAATAGTAATTTCTCAGAGGTCAATAAACTAGATGAAATAATAAACTAGAACAATAAAATTAACTTAAATTTTAACACAGTTTAAGAGCGGTTTGACGAGATTACAGGATGGTAGATGCCTGACTGTGCTCAGAACAGAAATTGGGGAACAGGATATCACCTCTCCTGTGCCTTCCAAAGAGGCAGGCATAAGACCTCCAAAAAGGGGAAAACCACAGGGAAATGTTATGTAAATCCAGTGTCATGTAGCTCCCTATCCCCCTGGGAAATTTCAGCTACGTTCCCTAAGTGAAATCATCACACATTTAGCACAACTCACTGCGTTTCCTCAAGAGGTAGAGGAGGAAGAAACACAGAGCCTGAAGTAGGAGCTGGCCCTCTGCAGCAGTTCACTGTGTGGCAGAAAAATCTTCACAACCTCTGCTCAGAGGAAATTACTCCCCTGGCCTCGTATTCCTCATCTAAACTGAGCATTAAATTCAGACTGATTTCATCAACAAATGAAGGAACAAAACAAGAAAAAAAAAAGTCAGAAATGCTACAACATGCTTAATTTAATTGGATTTTCTGTTCTGAATCAGGAGAATGAAAGAAACATTAGACAGAACATGCCCAAATGTTAAGGCAGCATGAACAGCACCATCTGTCACAATATTTCTCTAGTTATTTTTAATCTCTTACATAGTTAAAATTATGTTTTCTTAGTGAGGAGCATTATTGTTGAACATTTAACTATTATAAACAGATGCTAAAGTATTCATTATCCCCAGGATCCATTAAAAGGAATAAAAGACTAGAAGAGAGGTAATTGTACACTTTTTGTGCTCTGCACCACTCAAGGTTTGATGGAAATGTATGGAATTGTCATTTTAGGTCCTGCTTGAAGGTCTAGTGAGTTTGTGAGGTTGCCACCCCCACGTATGTCAGGAAACCTCATGATAAAATATCTTACAGACTAAACTGGCTTGGAGGAGAAGATTCTTCTTGAGCCCTAAATGGTTACCAGTGCCTGAGCTCAGAGAGAACGAGACATTTTATTTTTTATTTGTCCCTCTTTTGTTTCTGTGGGTGTGTGAACCTGTTTAAACCCCAGGGAACTCTTGGCTCAAAGATCCTGAGTGTCCTGGCCATCATTCAGGGGTGCAGGGCCTCAGGAGGGGCTCAGGGGGAGGTGTCAGTGCAGACATCCAGCTGGGGTGGGTCAGCACAGCTCCACAGGGCCAGGGGTTTGCTCCAGCCCAGCATCTCACTGCTCTGTGCACATGCACAGCTTCAGATCTTGCATTTCTCTGCTGTGAACATCATCAGAGAAGAAAAAGTGAATAAAAAGGCCTCTGGAGAGAAGCACTGTTCCAGCACACATGAAGAAAATTTCTGTTAGTACAGCTGGCTTTATTTCAGTCTCCCTAGCTCCACACTTTTCTCTGGATTTTATGTCAAATTCCTCATTTCTGTAGGGCGTGGCTTTGCTTTTAATCACCTAACGAAGACACCTTTTGACAAACACACCAGCCAGGAAGCCAGATGTTTAAACCAGCTTCATTTAAGCTGCACTTCAGTGAGGATATACCTCCAAGCAGCCACTGTGGCACCCCTGGGCTGTTGGTCTGTGTGGCACAGGGGGTGGGAGGGCAGAGCAGCTGCCCTGTGCCTCCATGAGCAGCTCTGCCTTGGTTTGCTGTCTGCTGGCCAGGGCTGGCACAGCCTCTGTCCAAGCCAGCTCATTTCAGCTCCAGTGGCATGGTAAAAATCTCCAGAAAGTTTTTTATTATGGCCTCATGTTGTCTTTTATACAGTTATTACAAATTTCGAGGGCAGCTTTTAATTCGTTAATAGCTTGTTAATTATTCTAATGGTTAGTAAAAGGTATTTTACTTGTCCATCAAATCTAGCTATTCTTAGGTTGTTTACATATTTTCTTTTCTGGTTCTCATGGGAAAATCCCTTGTTATTATAGATGCATTAGAAATCCCTTCTCTGGACATAAGGGATTTTAAAGAATCAGTCAAAAAATGCCCTGTGAGAAGCTCTGTATGCATTGGCAGCCATCCCTAAATGTAAGTAACCAGTAAAAAAACCTTCTGCTGGGAAGGGGATTTTCTGAATCGTGTTCTTTGCTCCTTTTTCACAAACAGGTTATTTTTTGTTGACATCATGTCTCTTTGATAGGAATTAATATGGATTGCAAACATAACTAATGTGGTTAATGCTTATCCAATGTGGATGCTTATCCAATTACTGCCTGCAAAACAGTTATGTAACAAATAATCTGGAGAGCACGCCTGAAACCCTGACCATGCTGGAGTCAGTGGAATTTTTCTGTGTGCTGAGTGAGGTCAGAATTTTCTTGGAAGCACTTTACAGTAGCAAAAATGGCTGCAGTCAGGGAAAGGGATGGGTTTCTGTTTTCAGGTAAGGGAGAACCAAATTCTCTAGGCAAACAAGTGGTCTTCAAAGACAAAATAACATTCCTTTGTAGAAGCACCCTTTTAAAGCACACAATCAGCACTAAAAGGCATCAGTTTTTCTTCTGCACCAATAGCCTGGTCAGGGATTTGTGGGGGAAACACAGAGCATTGGGGAGAGTGCCAGTCAACAGAACAGATGCTGAAAGCTGTAAGAGGCTTATATGGAGATTATATTCACAGTGTATTTCAGGAATACATGTATATTCTGTCTTCAAATTCTATTAGCTGATGAGTGTCCATCAGCTTACAGGCACTAAGGCTCATCTTGGAGGCTCAGGCCACAGACTCTGCAGGGAAACAGAGCCAGGAAAGGAGGAGGCTCCTGCACCTCCAGCACCACTGGAGCCCATGCACAAAAAACTTCATTTAAAACACTTGAAGGGGAGGGAAGCAGTCACCTCCCTGCCTGCCACTGGCACATCACAGGAATCTATAAGAGGGGCTGGCTGAGGACATATGGAAAACTCAGAGTGGCAAATAGAACAATTTAATACAGGCTCTTAACTGCCCTGGGAGGTCACCGTGGGAGATGTGAATTTTGAGCAGTGTGTGGTTTAAAAAAAGGGCAGCAGGAGCGTGGCCCAGCAGCCACTGTTGAAATCTCACTGAAAGACAGAAGAGCAGATCAACTACTCTGAATATTAATAGCCTTGAAAAAGCAGGAGTGGAAGAACTAGGGAAAAGGGAAGAAGGCAGTTCGTGATTAGAAAAACAAGGGATGAGGAATAACCCAGTGTCCCTTGTCTCACAGTAAAAGTGCTGAGCTTTCCTGCTATGACTTGGTTACATGTTGAAGCCATCAGTTTGAAAAGCAGAACAAACCTGGAGCTGTGTTAATTTGGTCTGCTTTTCCCTGCAGAAAGAAAAGAATTTGTCAAACCATACTCTGCTTTATCGTGGTTTGTCTCTCATTTCCCAGTTTTTGCTGGAGTTTCATCAGGATTTAGCCCCTGATGAAGAAACCCAAAGCAATTAAACCAAAAATTTTCCTTCCTTATGAAGGGCATGGTTCATTTAGATGTATTTATGTATTGATATATTATCATTATACAAGCATTATCTTTAAATTCCACTGTAGCCAGAGTGGTCAATGTCTATAGATGGACTTTATAATGTCTTATAAGGGCTGTCAATTGTAATTTAATAATATTCTGTACCTTGTTATAGGTACTATTTAATTAAAAAATCTTGACTGCTTAAATTTTGTGGTTGAATTGTTATTCATGGTGGCAAATTGCAGACAGCTGCTGAAATAATAAATAGATCTGATTCATGTGATTTTCCTTTTTGAATTTTTTTTTGCTTGTATCTTCTACTCAGCTTCTTATTCAGCTTTGGCTGATTTCTGTCTTGTTATCTTGAACTACTAAAATTAGACTTTATTCTTGGATCCCATTAACACAATAGACAGATGCAGGCCTCTGTTCTGCAGAAATATCTTGGGACAAAAGCTGATGAAAACTTTTGTTGATGTTCTGAATGCACACATGGGGGATACTTAGACCTAGGTGATGCTAAACCATGGGGTTAGGTCTGAATTCTTGGGCCCCACAGAATTCAGTCAGGCCCATTACACATTGAGAACTTTAAAAAACACCTCAGCTTTCAGCAAGCACTGAAAACCAGGAGAAAACCAAGATATTACAATTGTAGAGATTTAGCTTGCTGGACACAATGAACAGAGCAAGGAAATTCAAGGTGGTTATATATATATTTATCTGCATAATTTTAGGAGAACTTCTGTAGTGCCTTTAGAGGATAAATCAAAATATTTCAGTGCTTGCTGAAAGAGAATGCAGAGCACTTCCCATGAGTAGTAGTAGTTAGACAGACAGGGCTCAAAGCAACCATCAGAGTTGTAAAAGCAAGGTAGAAATCTGTGAGGGGATTGACAGAAGCTGCTGAGGAACATGAACAGTAGGAGGGCAGAGCTGCTGGGTTAGCTGTGATGGTGAGGGAGCTGATGTGATGTGGGTCACACAGGGGATCCACATTTTAAGGACACATTCAGGGTGTCCCTAAAGTCTGGATTTGTGTCCAGGTGCTGCTCAGGAAAGCACTGGAAGGAACTCGTGGGTTACTTTGCAACAGGCCAGGCATTGCTGCATTTACAAAGTGATATTTAGGGAGTCCTTATTACACCTACCTGATGTGTAATTTTCTGAGTGAAAGATTTCTTCTCTTTCTTTATGACATTTAACAACCTCCTTACTCAGGAGGTGTCTGCAGAAGAACAGCTGCTGTTTTTCCTTTGTGGAAAACAAAGTTGTTGCTGGTTGCACACACAGCTCCATTAACCCCTCCTTACACTGCCCTGGCAGCCAGCTTCCCCTGCATCCCATTTCTGCTGAGGCAGAAGGGTAAATTCCTTTTAGCCTGTGTTTAATGCACCTCCTGGATTTCATGTTGATGCCATGCCTCAGCTGAGGCTCTTCAGACTGTACTAAATCCATGAGGCAGAATGGCACTGCTTAAGGTTGCTCTGAAGCCCGTGGGAAAACATTCATTAATTTCAATTTCTCCTGGTCTAAAACTTTGATGCAATGGAAACCCCCATAAGGAGTAGAGAAGGCAGGCTGCTCTGTTGGTGTGCTTGCAAGCTTTCTGTGTGTTTAGAGTCTGTGATTTCTCTGTACAACACAGGAATCTGCTGCTGCACTGAACCAAGGCTGCTGCCTTTCTCCTTGTGAGGTCCCTCAGCACCCAGTGGGATGTTGATAAGTTGAATTATCTGGAATGAAGAGCTCCAGTAGGCTCAGAAGCTGCAGGCTGTGTGGGCACTCAGCAGGGCAGGGTTTGCCCCAGCACAGCCAGCAGCTCTGCCTGGGCCCAGCTCCCACTGCAGCAAAGCCTCAGCTGCTCACAGCAGCTCCACAGCAGGGAAAGGTTCAGTGCAGCACGTGGGAGGACTTTACTCCGAGTGGGATTAACTGCAGCCCTGCACTGGTGCCTCTGTATTCTCTATTCTCTTTCCCTCTCTTGCTTAAAACAGTTCATTTTCATCAGCTGAAGTAGCACAGGAAAGTGATTTTTACAGAAAGAGAGATAATATTCCTTACAATAAAGCAATTTTTACAAGTGCACTAATTTTCAGTGCAGTTGTCCATTAAACAAGTTTCCTTGTCAGTACTGATGGGAGTTTCTTTGTATTGTGGGAAAATCAGTGACTTCAGGCCTGGAATCCTGTGCTGGGCAGGAGGAAAGAAGGAAAAGAGAGGGTTTTAAATCATAATTGATATGTTTTATGGCAATGTTTTTCCACATCATCGTTTAACTGCTGTGACATTCAGTCCGTGGAAAAAAAACCTGTGTGGGTTTTAACACCTGAAGTCATGAACAGAAACATGGCTTGGTTTGGTTCCTTTTTAAATTTTATTTTAGAGCAAGAGAAAGATGAAGATTGGCAGCACCTGGGAAGAACAATGCTTTTCTAAACCACATAAAACACATAACAGAGGAAGCAGTTGTAGAAACATCCTTGGAAAAGGCCAAGAACGTGATGGAGGGGACTTATCAGGGGAAAAGGAAGAAGTTCACTCCTGTGCAGTCCCTGCTCCTGATCTGTTTGGATTGCTAACAAGGGTGTTGAATGACTAAGGCCTGAGCATTTCTGCCCATCTGTCTGCTGGAGTCTATTAACTGATATTGCCTGAGCCACCACACACTCAACAGATGGCAACAGCTCCCAGTCACTCCTGATTTAATTCAGCCTTAGACTGATAACCCAGAGCTCCCATGAAACTTAGAGGGAATCTTTTGTTCCTCCAGCAAATTAAAGTACAAAGCCTTTTAGTGTTGCCAGTCTTCTGAACTGTTAACTGTCATAGACTGTTTCTACCAAACTTTCCTTTTTTTTTTTTTTTTTTTGAGAGGGGGAAAGGAGCACACTGACCCACATCGCACTGCACTGATGGAGATTTGTGTCAGTGCAATTTTGTGGTAATTCCTTTTGGTACCTGGAGCAGCATTCCCCATGTCTGTGGGCACCAGGAGCCTGTTCTGGGATTTTTTCATCAGTAATGCTCCCTGTGCCCCTCCACAGAAGATGCAGGAGTGTCAGGAGGTCCTTACTGGGTTTCTGTGTAAAATGTGTCCCAGTCTCAACGTGGCTGAGAGCAGAGCAGCTCCTGAAGTGAAACCCAAAATTCAGCCAAACTTCTGTGGCTTGCCAGGTCTAATTTTGGCATCCACACTGACACAGGATGCTGTCACTGGCTTATGAACTGCCCCTAGTCCTTGGGAAAGGCTATTGCAGGCCATTTTCACACAAGAGACACTCCTCAAGAAGCTTGTGGCAGTCCAAGAGGGCACATTTGTACAGAATAAAACAGTTTGGTGTCCATAGACCAGCTCTGCTTCCAGGACTGGGTGAAAAATGTTTTATTTTGCAGACAGTCTCACGTGCTGCAAGGTATTGGAGACCTACAAGGATGATAACTGGAAATGAATTTGATACCCATGGTAGAAATCCAAGTAGTTAAGAGAAGTTGTCTATGTTTTGGTTTGGGGTTTTTTTTGTTTGTTTGGGGTTTTTTTGTTTGTTTTTTTGTTTGTTTTTTGTGGTAAACAAGGTAAGAATTAAGTCTCCAAGATTAATATCTGTTATGTCTGTGATGTACTGAAAGCTTAAAGATGAAAGAGCAACCATTCCTCTTAATAACTTAAATTTCAGACCATTTAATCTCCTTCTTAAGGAAAAAAGCACTGTATTGCAACAATATCATCCAAATTCACATTATTTCAAGAACCCTTTGGGGAAGTTCTGTGGGGTATTTATGGGAGGAGCACAGAGACCTCCTGGAACCCGGGAGGAGTCATTGCAGCAGCATCGTGGTTACCCTGTTTGCCAGTTTGGGCCATGGGTTTGGTTTGGATTAAAGTTTGTCTGAGTTCATCTGCTTTTACCTCCATGACAGTGTTTGATATCAAACAGAAGGGATTTGTCTAGCCTTATTAGCTGGATCTATATTTATGAAAATAACACCCCACCTCAAAACACTCTTACCCCTCCAAGAGCTTTTGCATTAATAAAATGTCAAGTATAAAGATCATTCATATGCCTCAAGCAGCCCTTGATATTAAAAAGCTGTATTAGCAGGCTATATATTTTTTAAAAATATGTTTCCAGAACTTATGGGCAATCTTAGCATTTCTGGTCTTCTTTAACAGTGAGTTTCAGGACACCTACTTGAACTTTTGGGGATGTTGGCCTGAGTTCAGACACAGTATTATTCTGTTTAATGGTAATTTTATTCTATGTGAAGGAGTTCACTGCACTTCTTTTGCCTTCCTTTCAACAGAGCAGAACCCAAAAGCACTGCATTCTTCACATAACTGGATGGAAACTGATATTTTCCACTGCTCAGAAAGGGTAGAAGATTGATTGTACAGATTTTTTTTTCATTACATTTAAAGTAAACCACGTTTTGATGTACACATGACTTTGCTTACTATGGCTGTGAGAAGTGTAGGGATGTTAATACTCACCATCTGCTGGAGCATGTGCATGGCAAAAGTAACTTGCACGTAGTATCTTGCCAACAAAAAAGGAAAGAAACAGCATTTGTTTGCTATTTATAAATACATACATATCTCTCAAAAGTATTAATGAATAAATACAATTAAAATGCAAAAAAAATTAAGTTTTGTCCTATACATAAAGATGTTTAAGTGTGATACTGATGCTGCTTGTTCTCTCACTGTCATTTCCAGCTATCCACCGTGGGGATAACAGAAGAAATTTTCTAAATGCCTCAATCCACCATCTTCTGCATGCCTTCAAGTGGTGTAAAAGCTCAGAAAGCTACTGTGAGAGAGAAGTTGTAGGATCAGGCCTTAATATGATTTGGACAGTTTAGTTGAAGTAATTACTTTAATCTCTTTTGATTCTGGTTTTTTTTTCACTTGACTTTTTTCATAATCACCTCCTCTCTGCAGGAATCCTTGCCTCATCAAGCTTTATTCATCAATTTATTTTCCAGCTCAAATGGGCTGAGACAAGTCAGTCCAAAAGGGAAAGAAAATTAAAAGAGTGAAATACTTATTTTTAGAAGTATTCTCTCTTTTCCATTTGGTAAAATAGAACATTATGACAAAGGCTTAGAGCTCTCAGTTGCTTTTATTATTGTGTTTTGGAATATAATACCTTAGCTTTCTTGGCCAGTGTTCTATCCCACCCTGACATGCTGAGGTCAATGATTCACTGGAAAATTACTTTTGTTTAATGTAAGAAGTTTGGGGCAGATGTCATTGATATGGGGAAGAGTAGCAGGTAATTTTTGTTTTGAAAGTCAGGCTATGTGATTGCAGTGGTTTCTGATTACCACATCTGTAAAGAAGATAAAAATGCGTGTCCCTGATCTGGATCTCAGCTGGAGCTATATTTGAAATGTCTTTGATTGGAAGAGATGATTCTATGAAATCATTATTATCTTTCATCGCTGATTGTAAGAGATGGTTCAGGGGAATAATTAAAAAGAACTCTGTTCTGTTCTTTAAATTTCAGCCCTGCTGAGAGTCCCAGCCTCAGGCCCATGTGTTGCTGTGTGAGGCTCTGAGCAGGCAGGACAAGAAACCCATTTCCTGGCAGGGAAGAAGGGCTGGGCAGATCACTGCTCCCTTCTTCATCCATTCATTCTGCTTCTCTGGCAAAGGGAGTTACATATCCCAACAGCTCACCATCTCCATACTTCTCCTGTACCCTTTCCTGCATCATGGGCAGGTCATTAAAATGTAATTTAAACCAGTTTTGAACAATCAGGGGCAAGTGGTAGGGCTTTAGGTTAAGAGAGAAATGCTTTTCTAGGATAATTTGAGTAGTAAATAAAATAATTTTGTGTGAATGTGAGAGAAGGAGACAGCCAGACCCTAACTAAATGAAATGTGAACCTTGTGTAAATCATTGACCAAAAGAAATGATTATTTTCTTCCCACTACACAGCCCCTATGTGATATTTTCTTTACCCAGCTGTGTGTGGGTTAGGGCAGAGGGTGAGAGCCCCCATCTCTGAGTGCTTTTGCACTCTCTGCCCAATTATTTGTGTCTCTTTCTAGACCAGAACCGCAGCACCCTGGGGAATTCTGGCAGGTGTGAGA
Source organism: Cettia cetti (assembly GCA_013401135.1). Taxonomy (NCBI): domain Eukaryota; kingdom Metazoa; phylum Chordata; class Aves; order Passeriformes; family Sylviidae; genus Cettia; species Cettia cetti. Next base: position 60,831 of record VZUI01045958.1, on the reverse strand, counting down.
GGTGTCTGTGCTCTGCAAATCCTTCTGAAACCTCCAGGAAGGCAGTGCTGACATCCTGGGCCCTGCTGGAGTGGCTTGGCTGCTGCACCAGGTGAGTCCTCTGACTGCAGCCAGCAGTGACAAACGACTGCCAGTTGCTCAGCTTTTGCTGCCATGGACAAAACTCCCCTGTACCTGAAAATCAGGCAAAAAAAAATCCATATAATGGTAATTTCGATTGGGCTGGAAGGACAATTTGTCCTGTAGAACTAATTCTGCATTTCCTGTTCCTCCTCTGAAATAAATCTTCATCTCTCAAGTGACTTGAACACAAATACATAAATTAATCTTGTTTAATTTTAAACCTGCTTCTTTTGGCTATCTCTGCTCACAGGAAAGTGATTTTTACAGAAAGAGAGATAATATTCCTTACAATAAAGCAATTTTTACAAGTGTACTAATTTTCAGTGCAGTTGTCCATTAAACAAGTTTCCTTGTCAGTACTGATGGGAGTTTCTTTGTATTGTGGGAAAATCAGTGACTTCAGGCCTGGAATCCTGTGCTGGGCAGGAGGAAAGAAGGAAAAGAGAGGGTTTTAAATCATAAGTGCTTCCCTGTGACTCAACTTTTGTGGCAGGTCTGCTTTAGAGACTGGTGCAGTCTTGTGGCACTGCTGGAATGAGAGTCCAGGGTCAGAGGAGAGGATGTGACAAAGATGATGTCTGACTGAAGAGGGAAAAAAAAAGAGGAGGAGCTGGTAAAATGGAAGGCTTTGGGTATCTACAAATTTTGGATTCCAGACAAAGGTAAACCTCCTGCCAGTTCCCAGCCCTTAGTGTTTTGGAACATTTATGCCATCATCTGCTCAAAAGATTCTGGTTACATCAGCTCGAACATAGAATTTGTGTGATACATTCCCTCCATAAAGGTTTTGTGTGCTGGAATTCCCTCCCTTTCCCAAAGTGCCTTTGCTGGAATTCCCTCCCTTTCCCAAAGTGCCTTTGCTGGAATTCCCTCCCTTTCCCAAAGTGCCTCCTTTGCTGGAATTCCCTCCCTTTCCCAAAGTGCAGCTGTTCAGGAACACAACACAACACACACACACACACAGAGGGGAAAAAAAAAAAGCTATCTGACACTAATGACCTTACTTTTAATATGCAAAATGTCCAAATAAATGAAGGCAATGGGGGTGGTGACAGGGAAGATGACTACTGGGAGATTTGACACAGGGGTGACCTGTTTGCTCCTCTGACCACTGTGGAGCTAATTAAACACAGCATCCCTTGAAATAAAGTGCTGGAGAGAGGCTGAGTAGTCAGTTGCTCTCACTGCATGTGTCACTTGGGATTATGATTATACCCATTGCTAAAAGGCAGTTGAATAAGCAAATGTTGTTTTGCAGGAAGTAGGAAAAAAATTCCATCTCTCGTACTCCTCAGTGAGACATGAAATGTGTAATTCCAGTAATGAGCACTGGAAGTATGAGCTATGTTTTAGGCCATTTGGGTTATATTTTAATCCTTCCTTCCCCTGTTCTGTTTAAAGAGAGGGAAAAATGATTTTATGTAACAAATGCATTTTGTTGTTGTAGCAGTGTATATCTGGGCTTGATGCTGAAACTGTCTCAGTGCTTTAAGGCTTTGGGGTTTTTTTAATTGTGTTCCCAGACTCCTCCATCACTGGCCAAGCTACCTCAGCCCCGCACTCCAGGCAGAGCAGATCACCCAACTGAGGAATCCTGCAGGGAATCTGAATCTCAGAAAGATTTTGATACGTTTTTTCTTTTATTTTTCCACTGCTCACTTACTTTTATTCCTGGGATCTGATGGGACTGCTGCAAAACCCCAAGCTTCCAAAGCCCTGTGCCCACAGCCACGGCTGTGAGGTGCCTGCTGTTGGTGTCACCAGTGGTCTCTGAGGTCACACTCATGCACCCTCACATCTGGGGAGCCCCAAGGGCTGCAGGCCAGCCTGAATGTTCCAGCTGAGGGAGGGGATGGGGCTGGAGATGTGTGGGGGCTTTGGCTTTCCCTGGGCCATGCTGAGGGAGAGAGCAGAAGCTGGTCCTGGCACTCCCTCATGTCTGGGCTCAGCCTTTGGGGGGTCAGAGGGGGTCTCTTCATTCTTCCTGTGTGTGCCCAGTGCCTTGCCAGTGTTTCATTCTGGTTTATTCCCCTGTTGCCTCGCTCTCAGTGCCAGCAGCAGTCTCAAACTCCCTCCCTGAGTGGCTCCAGAAGTGTGACAGCCCCAGGTCACCCCCAGCCTGCCTCAGGCACCACATGTTGCAGTAAGCACGCACATTTTGAGAATAGCCCCTCTGAGGCTGGAGGAGAAGTGGGGAAGCAGATCTAGAGGATGTGACAGCCACAGCTCTGCTGATTGATTCTTACATGGGGCACCACAACCTGGGCTCTTTGTTTTACCCATTTTCTCCTTTTGATGAAAAGGAGCAGAGAAGAAAAGGCCACTTGTTGCCACATCTCTGGGGCAGTCAGTGGCACTGTCACTGTCCAGTTTACACCAGGGTCAGAGCTGCTGCTCAGGAGATGACCCAGAGCACTCTGTGCTGCTGCCATGGGCACCCTCTGCAGTGGATGTTCAGCCAACCCAGGCCAGACAAACTCCATATGCTGAAATGTTTTTCCAAAGGCTATTTCGGCCATGTGTGTGTGTTCTGGAGCTGCTGTGGTGCATTGAAGTCAGACTGTGACTGAAGTCTGAGGTCAGCAGTGCCACCTCTTCTTGTTTCAGTCAGTGGAGGGAGCTGATGCATGCACAATTATTCAGAAAGGAATATATCCTTTTGCATTTCTTACAAAGGAGTAGAATCATAATTTATGCCAATAATTATCTTAATTTTTACAGTAATCATTCTGGACTACTTTTTCACAGACTCTTCTGTTAAATCTTTCTAATTTTCACAAATTCACATGAACGGTGGTATGAGTTAATTTGTACTACTGTGCTATATGTAGACACTCAAAAGGTGCTTAATTTCCATTGAAAATATTCATATGCAAATGTTGCATATTTCTGAAGTGGTTGCAGTTCTGCTGAGGAGGTAGATCCGCCTCTATTGTACCACACAACAGATTTCTTTTATATTTAGATTTTTACTCTGAGAAGGGAGCAACGCACTCGCTGAAAATTGGAATACCAAAATGAAGCTCTGCCTTTGGCTTGTCAGAATTGGGTATTTTAAACCCAGGAATGAATAGCTCCCAGTTTCTGTCTCGTTGGTGCTGGCAGGAGGCAGGGATGCTGCCAGGCCTGAGGCTGCACTCTCTGCCTTGCTGCTTGTTCCAACGAGGGAACACATCCCTGCATCGTGTGGATGCTGGTCCTGTGGCAATGGAGAGGTCTGTTTAGTAGAATAATCCTCTGGCTTCATGAAAAGGAAAAAAAAAATTGGTGCTTTTAAATATCTCTGGAGAATATATTTGGTTTGGGATTTTTTTTTTTGTTTGGTTTTTTTTTCTTAAACTACTGTAAATTATAGAAAGAGATTTTTGTATTCTTGTTCTCTTTCATGTTTGCAGGATAAATATAATTCAGCAGGAGGCATTGACTTCAAAAAGTATAAATTCTGGTCTGTTGCAAGGCTGGAAGCATAATTTTAGTTTTATTTCTCACATTGAACCATTTCTTCTAGGTAGAGGGCTGGCTTTGCTGAGTCAGAGTAGTGCTATGAGCTACTCCCAAACAGAGTGGCAGACCCTGCATGATTTAACACAGTTTGAAATCTTTAAGGGTCTTTTGCTTTCCATCACATGTTTTGAGATATGTATGATTTTGAGACATGACTTTTCCACCTGCATAGATTTACTTTGCTTTTAAACAGAGTAATTTTCAAGGAGAAAAATCTTTCCAAGATGGCAAAGAGTTAATATTTCTGTAAGAAGAGGAAACTCTGAAAGTGTCTTTATCCTGTAAGTGAATGGGCAGACATTCATTAATTTGGACTGAAATCCTCCATCTGATGCAAAAACCTCTTGTCATGGGTCAGCTTTAAAGCTGCAGAAAGACTGAAAATCAGAATGATTGGGAGCAAAGCTATCAGTGTGAGGAGATGTGTCAGCTCTTGCAGGGGATGTGATTGCAGATGTTCATAGGAAGAACACTAAATCCTTGGCCTGACATGAATTTTTATAAACCTTTCTGCAAGCAGGATGAAACAAATAAGGTAATACACTTGTTTCAGTATTCATCACATTTGGCTCAGCTAAAAGTGGTGATTAGGTTTTATAATTCATCATAGCACTGGATTTTGTGGGTGGGAAAATGACATTCCCATCCTGTGGAATATGAGCTCTGAGAAGTTTTCCTGTTCACCAGGAGGACACTGGAGCCATTCACAGAGTGCATTTTCTTTGTGTTTTGCTTATTTTAAATTACAATATTGATGGGGAGCACAGAAACAGCAGCAAAACCACCCAGCTCATAGAGTTGGGATACTCAATGTTCAGATTTTCAGTTCCCACTCTGAATCATGAACAACATGGGGATTTTGGAGCATGCCAGGAATTTAGAATGGCAGCCTGGCTGGTAGGTTGGAAAAGTTTGCTTCAAAGTGTGATTTTAATTTTAATTTTTTTTAATTTTTGAAGGCCTCTCTGGATAGGATCCTACTCTATGAGAGACAAACCTCTCATATTTGTGGGTTATGTACCTCTTGCAGCAATGTGTGTGTCCATCCATAATGAATGCCTGCAGTAGGACACAAAACAATCAGAAAATAGAATATTTTACTGGAAACAATGTGATGATTCCATGTGCAAATAATTCTTTAAGCTCTGCATCAGACACTCTCTGGTCAGAACACGTTTGCCACAAAGCCTTGTGCCCTCCCAGTGAATCACAGTCTGAAGATAGGTACTGGAAATAAAGTTGCACTAAGAGCTGCTGTCCTTGCTCTGATTTAGGGAGGTCTAATTAATCAGACCTTTTGGACAGCCATAAAACTCTGTTTTGCTGCCATGAAATGTTAGACCCAGTTGTTGTTGGCGTGAGTTTTTGGTTTTTAAAGGCTGGGAGCAAAGACTGGAAACTGCAGGAGTAGGAGAGCAGTGCTGGGGCAGCAATGAGGGGAAAATGCAGCCTGCAGGAGCAGATCTTGTGTTTACAGAGGCAGGATTACAGGAGGCAAGGCACAGGTGCTGCATGGCTGAAGATCAGTGTGAATTCCCTCTGCTTACAGGCACATTGATCTCACTCATAATCTCCCTGCTGTAACTGGCAAACCAAAGCGTAAAAAAACGAGGATGGCAGGGCTGAGCCAGGAGATTAAAGAAGAAAAATGTTAAAAGTGTACACTTTTGATCCTTGGGATGTGAAAAGCACAAGGTCATCTGCTGTTGTGACTATTGACTATAAAATCTAAGTCTCTCATTGATTTCACACACCTACCCTGTACAATATTTTGGTTTATGTGATATAATCTTCCTTTCAATTAACCTGAACTGAGTCACTTCATAAGCAGCTTGAGTTTAGTATATCAGTCAAAGATTGATTGTGCCTGTGAGCTGTGTCTAGGTTTGGGAGGACTCTGTTTATGGGTTTTTCAGAGTTTTTAGAGTTGAGCATGAAAAGAATTGGAGGCATATCTGTGAATTGGTAAGTGGCTTTTTCTCTGTTGTTTGATTGTTTGGGATTTTTTTTGAAAGCAACTTTCAGTAGAGAGCAAAGGTCTGACATTCCTTTTAGTCTTTCCACTTCAAAGAATTCAGTAATACCAGTAGGAAGGATTGGCCTTGTTTATATCAATGCCATTCCATGAATAAAACTGAATGACATCTCTGATCTTGGAGTTGGTTGTGACTAATTGTGCAGTTTGCATGGATGAATGTAGGAGGAATGTGATGCAAACACAAGTACTTAATCTTTCCTAGAGAGGAAGGAGGTTTATTATAGAGTTTAAAACCTTTTCTTTTCCAGAGCAAGCAAACCTTGCTCCAAAAATAACTTTTCAAGACAAACCCCAGGGATGTTCATGTGTTAAGAGTGTTCAGGTAAAAATCAGAGGTGTGCTGTTGGGTGGAGGCTCTAGTGCAGGACTGGAGCAGCCTGATTTATTTGTGTGCTCAGAGTTATTGTCATCATTTCACAGAAAAGAGTTAGATGATGGGGTTGTGTCAGTGTGAGGTTTAAAAAGGACGTGTCAGAGATGTCTGCAATGACTGGCATGTGGATGGTGTTCAGAAAATCACTTTGAAGAAGTTTAGTGGTATTTCACATTGACCTGGGGTCGTGTTTGAGATTCCCATTAAGCAGCATGAGCATAACCGTGGTTCCTTCCCCTTCCCTCTGTGTTTCCTTGGGGATATCTGGAAAGATTCTGGGAAGATTCTATTTCTGTGCCTCCTGGGAGGCAGGGCACAGGTGGGGCAGGCAATGGGGGCTGACCTGCTCCTCTTGGGTGTCTGGTGCACGCCTGCAGAGCTGTTCCTGTGTTTGTGTTCTAAATTGTCAAAGAAAGAGCCTTTATGACTGATTACACCTCTCTGCCTGCTGGCTGCCACCCTGAGATGCAGCCTGGCAGCTTCTCAGGAGCTCTGCCTGGCCATGGGTGTAGCTGCCCCAAGCCCTGAGTCTCACACAGGCTGCTGCTCTTTCTCTGCCTCTGAAAGCTCCAAGTGAGTGATTCACTGCAAAAGGCTGTTTAATGATTCTGCCAAGTGCAAAGGGGAAGTTGAGAAAACAGAGAAAAATGAGAGATGTCAGCAAGTATAACTCTCCCCTCACTTCTGCAAGGGTTTTTTTTCCTGACTCTGTGGAGATGAAGATATTTTTTGTTCATGTCTCAGCATTTATTCCCAAGCCAGTGTCTAAGGAGATTACTGAAATAACTCTTGAGTGCCAGTTTATCCACAGTGGTTGTGTACCTTAACTCTCTCAATACTGAGTTCACTATAGTCAGTATTTATCTGTATTTATTTGTATTTACTTACATTTATTATAATATTATACATTCACATTTCTTACTGTCAGTATTTATTTGTATTTATTTACCTTTGTAAAACAGCATTTAAACATAATTTATTAGGTAGCTCAGTTAAGCTTCTGACTTTAGCTGCTGTTAAACAGATTTCATTGTGCTGTCATTGCTCATATTGCAGGAGGACACTTTGTTGGTAACTGATGTTCAGCACTGAGATTGTGTTAACTTTTGGGGATGGGGAGAAGCACAATTAGTTTTAGAATTGAAACCTTCAAGCCTGACACAGATGGCAAGGGACTATCAGTGTGTTTTACTACAAATGAATCTTTCCAAGCTATGCTGAAATGAGATTTTTAAATGAACTTTAAATGCTGTTCTGTGGGAGCCCTAGACAAATATCTCATCACCTGGAAGTTGTCACTGTATGAGTGGGGCATCAGAGACATGGCATGACCCTTGCTTTGATTTATCATCATTAAGGATGTAGCTAAATTAATTTGCAGGGGAGGCAGAGGAGATGGGGCTGATGGAGCAGCACGGAGGGTGAGGAGGGGACAGAGGAGAGAGGCTGGGATGTGGCAGGAACTTCACCTGGGCAAAGGAACAAACAAATCCTGCCTTTGGGGCAAACCTGATCCCTGTGCTTCCCTTAAGTGATCCTGCAAGGACAGGGACCTTGCTGGTTGTTAGCAGCAGACAAATTCCTGATTCCTGCAATCAGTGCTTCCCACTGGGAAGTTAACTTCTCAGAATGCAGCAAAATAAGGTCAATTGCTCAAAAACTGAGCAAGGAGATTTGCTCCTTGGCTTGCTTTTGTATTTGTCAGTAAAATTAAAACATCTTTCAGAACTAGACAGAATCAATGTATATTAACTTAATTGGCATGTTATGTAGATTAATAAAGTTTAATGCTTGAAGGTTGTGAGTATACTTAGAGTTTATTATGACTGTTAATCAGAATTAAAAAGCTCTGAGGAAATTTCAAAGCCATAAGGACTTTTCTACTTGTATAAGCCCTTTGGTATTAACTTACTGCCAATATATCAGCTTGTCATAAAAATGTAAATGAGGAATGTATTGGTGCTGCAACATCCCTTTAGCATTAATTTCTTACATGGTTTTGCAGGGAGAGTCTGGCTTGCACACTGTGGCAGCAGCAGAATGCTTTCATGGTTATCTGGGGCTGCCTTCTGAGATCCCAGAGTTGTCCCTGGGTGTCCCAGGGAGAGGAAAACTCCTTGGGACTGTTGCTTTAATTTTCTTTCTTAGTTCACACCACAGTTTTTAAAAGATTTAGATAGTCTGTTTTTGACTTGGCACAGGTACAAGGTGTGGCCTGGTGCTTAAAATTGGGGTTCAGTTATGGGATGAGAAAGTGTTAAACCTTTCAGGGCAGTAGGGAAGATGATTGTTTGCTTTTATAGATCTGCTACCTGGAATACCAGGTTTTGGGCTATTGAGAAGTTCTGTTCATGTCTAAATGCAGGATAAAGGAAATACTTTGCTTTGCTCCTTGAGTACCCTGTTAGAAACCCATATTGAGGGCACAGGAGTCAAAAGCAGTTTTAGAAGGTTTGATCATAAATATTTCAAAATATCCAATTCCTTCTTTGATCCCCTAGCTTACAAGTTGCAGAGTCAACTTTATTTGTGACTAATCCCACAAACTTTGGTGGAATTCTGCCCAAGGATAAATTATCCCAGGACGTTGAATTACATAATTTCTAAACAGAGGTGCTTTCTTAGCAAACCTCTGAACTCTGTTAAAAGCAGTGCACAAGTAAGGGATCCTTGTTCTTTTGTGCTGAAAGTGCAAAAGTAATCTCAGGAGTTCCTCATCCCTTGCCAGTTTTGTTCCTACTGTGTGTACAGTAAATTTCATAAAATATTAAGCTATAGTAAATATTTAATACATAATTTATTTGCATTATATAAGTTCACTCACCAATATATGAAGTGCTGAATAGATAGCTATATAAATATTTTAAAGTGACAAATATATAAATATTTAAATGGCCAATATAAATATTTTAAATGTAGGAACAAGAGCCACATTCTCCCTTTTTTCCCCTCAGAGTTGAGTAGGAATAATTGCTGACAGCACTTTACAATTCTGAAGTAAAAACCTCAGACAAAGAATTGTGTGTTTTCATTTATGTTAATAAACTTTGGACTAGCTCAGTAAATATAGTAAATTTCAGTATTTCATTGGGACAAAAAAATTACATTATGGTTTTAAGCATTTAATGGAACATGGGGAATATTACAAAGAGACAGGACAAGTATTAGCTTAAATTGAAAATGGAAAAATGATTATAAATGAATTGGTTTTAGCTGGTCTCATAGAATTGTGTGGATAATACAAATGAGAAGACTTGGGTGAGGGAATCAGTTTTTGACTAATAGGAAGTGAGAGGAAAGTTCCTTGAAAGTTATTTTTTGGGGTTTTTTTGTTTGTTTGTTTGTTTTGAAACGATGTGGTGAATTTGCATTGATTGAAGAAAGCTGTGGCAAAAACCAGTTGATGATTGGCTTTGAGGTTGACAGCCTGATTAACCAATTAAATATGGGTACGCCTCTGGGCTGCCCAGGTTAAAAATCAGAGGAAGACTGGCAATATTTCTCTTTTTCTTCTGGCCTTGGGAGGGGTGAGCTGGCCCTGGCTCCCTCCTTGCCACAGGAAACCACTTCCAGCATAAGAACAGCAAAAATGGATGCCCAGATCAATCTCCCAGCTTGTATTTTTCTACACAAGTAACCCTGCAGGCTGCTGGGGAAGGTGAGTAACATTATAAATTGCTAAATTTACACGGAGATATTAAACACTGTATTTGCCAAATGGATTTAAAAATCAGTGCATGTGAAGGGATAGCACACTTAAAAAGAAATTGGATGGATTTCTTTTGGTCAGCTTGATGTGGTTTGATGCTTTTTGAAACTTTTCCCCACGAGGAGAAGCCCAGCAGACAGCCTAGGACACTCAAGAGTGTGAACACTTCAGCACTTGCACCTAAATTAGTAATTTTATGTACAGAGGGAAGTGATTCATGCATTTTTAAATGAGACAGGACAGCTAATCCATCATTTCCTGGAGGAAACAACAAATTCACTTTAGAGAACTTGAGAAACTTGCTCAACAGTATAGTTGTTCATAACTATTGGTGGTGATTGTATTATTTTTATTTCCTTTCCCCCCACCCCCCTGCCATTTTAATGAAAGTTTCTTTTTCAAATAGTGTGATACAGAAAGAATCAAGTCATTATTTGTTTGGGGCTAATTAAAGCCACAATTATATAAGCTGTCAAACAGTTAAAATTAGGAAGTTTCTGCTTGACTTCTTTAAAGACATCTCTTATTAACAAATCTAAATTCCTGTGCACTGTCCAAGAACAAAACCAATCAGCACTGAATAAGTTATTATTTCTATATTAATTAACCCTAATCATCCTGCTAAAAAAACCCCACACAGATGCTAAAGTTTATCATCAGATCAGATTTGTTTGCTCTTGTGGCGTGAAAAACTTTTTAAATACATGATGCTGAGCTGTGCTTTCTTTTTGTGTAAGCAGAGGCAAAAGCACAACACAAAAGTCAAACTTTCCTGCTTTGATCTGCACTGGGCAGCTCTTGTGAACATCCCAGAGTTTGAAAATGTTGGGAAAGAAGGAAATGCAGGAAGAGAACTTTGTGTGAGGATTTATTGCAAGATAGGAGTGGGTTGTTTAGTGAGGGAGGTGAGTGGTAAGGTGTGTTTTGAGGGGAGAGCTGCTGTGGGAACAGTGATCTGCCAGGAGTTTACCAAGCTTGATGTTAAAGAAGATGATGTGACCTTACTTCAGGTCAAACGGAGCAAAATACACGGAGTTGTGTGTTCAGGGTGTGGCTGGGTGCCCTGCTGGGTGCTGGGGAATTGCAGAGGAGGAGCCCACAGGCCAAAATCACCTCCCAGCTCCTCAGAACTGGCAGCTGTCAGGTTTTGAGCAGCCAAATCCCAGGCTGCAGCCTGATTAGCTCAGGAGCAGGACAGGTACACACCTGAAGGTAATAATGAGCTGGTTTGGAGCACCCATGATGGGGATGCACCAAGGGAATATAGACCAGATATGAATTCTTTTCTTTTTTTTTCATTTTTTAACTTCCTGTGGATACTTTATGATGGAATGAAGAAGTTAGAAGGATTGTTTTATTTTATTTATATTCAAGAGTAGAATTAGAAAGGGAAAATAATTATTTTACCTCCTGAAATGCAGCATGATTGAGCCAAGCTGAATCAAACTCGCTGCACAAATTAACACTCTTACAAATCATAGACAAGCCATGTGCCAAAGGCTTGAATGTGAATCAGTGGGAGTGACCTGCTCACTGCACCAGTAAATAACAATTGTTCATGATAGTTCATTGCAAGCATTCAGAAATTAAAGAATGATTGCTTAATTTCAGTAAAAGGCATTCTCAGATGCTTCAGTTTTCTCTCTGTTATCTGTAAGAGTTACATGAGAATATCACAGTGACAACTTCAGGAGCTCCTCTTAGAAACACAAATTTATAATGGATGGCAATTTGAGTGAAGTTTACATATTAACAATGTATTGTGCAGTGTTGGCTTGAATTTGCTGCCTCTATTATATTTGAACTCCTTTCAATCAAAGGCATGATAGAAATACCTTTATCTTCCTAGACCCTGTACTTTTTAGTAGATATTGTTTGATTATGCAGATGTTAATTCTATGGTGAAGACAACTGGGCTGGCACAGGCTGTTACTCTCTCATGCAGGAAAATAAAGAATATCATCTACTTGTTGAGGAAGGCAAGTAAGATAAGGAAGATAACAGGTGTTGGTGTCATTCATCAGATCTGGAGAGATGCCTTTTAATTACTGCTTGCTTGATTGGAATTTGTCAAAGCTGATTGCATTTTTCCTCATGAGTATGACTATTCTTTTGAAGTTAAATGGGCTGCACTCTCACAGTTTGAATTTGCCCCAGTGGTGGCAGGTCCCACAAAGAAATGCAAGAGGTCTCAGCTCAGTGAGGTGGTGCCAAGTGCAGGCTGTGTTGTGACTCTCCTGGGGATTATGCAGCTGCTCAGACTTTAAAACATCCCTTAATATCAAACTAAAACTGGGCTGCAAATTAGCCTGAGAGTGAATCAGTGCAAAAAACCTGCTTTCCTTAGCCAGGGAAGTATTTCAAGTTCAAATAGATGCAGTTTTTTCACAAAAGCTGACAAGTTTTCTTGGGTTGTCATTAAAACCACCAGGATCTGTCCTTTGATTTGAGGATGCACTTTTAAAATCCAAATTCCAGACTTGGTTTAATCACTCAGCATCACTGTAAAGTGGGTGCTCACAGGCGCCTGTTCCAAGGACATACTCATATTTGGGAATGTTTGTGAGACCTCGTTTGTTTTGGTAGAATTCATAATTGTTTAGATTCCTACAAGATAAACAAAAACTTTGTCCTCTAGTGAAAGACCAGATAGCTGAGCAGCATGAAATAAAAACCAAAATCTGTACTTTCGGTGCAGACTTAGAAATACTTTAAATGGAAAAAAGAAGTAAAATTGAGAAAAAGTAAAGTAAAAAGTGAGGGGGTCTCTCTGCTGCAGTGGAGCTCCCTGTTATTTTAGTTGCTGCAAAATATCTGTCAAATAACATCCCCCAGTCAAATTGCTGTCACTGTTAGATTGCTGCTCTACAGAGGCTTATGTTCTTAGGTTTGAGTTGTTATCATTCGGAAAAAAAAGGTATTTCAGAAGTCCAATTTATTGCCAAGTGCCTCAGGGTCCTTTGGGAACAGGTCTTTGTGGAACCAAAGTGCTGCATGTGTGAGCTTCAGGAGAGGGCTTGGGATGTTGATAGCAAGGCAATAAAAGCTGCTGGAGGGAATCAAACCACAGGAAAATTAAGCTCCCTTGGAAACAGCTGGCTGAGATAACTTCAGATCTCTCTTTAGCCCCTTCCTGTATGAACTGGTTGTTCTTCCACTTCAGGGACAACTAGCAATAAATTTTTTTGCTCCAAAATTAAAAGATGAAGAGGATGGAGCTTCAGCAAAGCAGAGCATCAGATGAGTGTTCCTGTGCCAGTGCTGCAGAGATTCTCTGGACTTCTCAGAGATCATGAAACACTGCCAGCATTTCTGAAGTGGAAGCAATTTACAAACACAGTGTAAAAGGGAGGGCAACAAACCTTTGTTTATAAATCTGTGCAGCATTTTGTTGAATTTCTAAGTTGAGTATTTGGCTTAAAGGAGGGAGTGAAGTTACATTTTTTAAAAAATATTTCTCTGATAAAGAAATAAAGACAAGTTAGTCCATCCAGGAATGCCTGTCCAAGTCACTTCTTGCAGCTCCTGTGTAGGGACTGATTGCTGTAGGTTGTATGTAGGTTGTATTTTCTGTTTGTTTCTTTAATTTGGCAGGGATTTCTAGCATTTATTATATCTATATTATATCATTTATAACTGAACTTTACCTTCCCACTGCTTTTATTTCTACCACAGGCAGAAATTATTTAGGAGCAATGCCCCAGGAGCAGCTCCTGACTATCTCATCCCCCTGAAATGCAACAAAGTAAAAACTTGCTTCTCACTGAGAAGAAATTGGATTTTTGCTCTTGCACGCAAAGTTCTTTGATATCACTTGTCTTCTGCTCTTAATTAGTGGAAATTTAAAATAATGGAAAACTTCCCTGCAATGTGTTGCTGATGTCAGTTCACATTTCCCTTCAGATTCCCAGGAGGTCAGAGAATTAACCATCAGCCAAAATTCTGCCTTTTTTTTTTTTTTAAACTCCAGAACTTTTCTGTAGAGGTTTGCAAGCTTGACTCGTCCAAGTCTGAGCAGGATCTTTTATTTGACAGCAGCTGAATAAGTGCAGAAGTATAAACCCCAGAGATGATAACTTGCATTTTATTTAGGGCGATTTGTTTTTACAGCAGCTGACGTGAGAGCTGATGAGGGGTGAGCTTCCTGCACAGCCCTGTGTGCCACCAGCTCAGATGCCAAATGCTTCACAAAAATACAACTTGTACCAGTGACTATCACTGACTCACTGTCACTTTGATGGCTCCACTTCATTTTGATGTTTCACTGGGACTTTTTCAAAAAAGCCCAATAAAATGTGAGAGCTGGGCAGTGGGAAATTTTGGGCTCTTCATGCTCTTTGTAAATCATTATTTAGTAATTCTCAGTCCCCTTTACCAGACAGGTTTTTATTTGCTAATTTGCTTTAACTAACTCTGTGCCTCCAGTTGTTACAGAAAGTTTCTTACAAGTTTCAGGTGTTTCTGAAGATGAAGTTAGGAAAAGTTATTAACTTATTAAGCAATGAAAATGTATTTAACATAGTACAGCACACTTTTATTTTGCGAGAGAACGAAAATAGTTGATGCAGGTTTGGATGCACGTGTCTGTTGAAAATTCCCTGCCAAAATTTAAGCCAAAACCAAAAGGATTCTTCAAAGAAAATTGTTGTGGAATTACACAGCCTCTCATGGTGGGTGCTCCTCCACTTGTCATTACAACACCAATATTCGTAGGATGAAGGGGACAATAATGTATAGAAGGCAGATGAAAAGAAGATTCATAGTTTTTATGCAGATTACACAGTTTGCGGTTGAAAAGCTGGTCTGAGAGCCTGAAGGTATTTCTTCTGCTTAGCAAAGATAAAAAATGGAAAGGTTATCCATAAAATGGAATTACTGACTTCTCATATATTTCTCAATTTCTGCCTTTTTGTGTTAAGAACTAAAAAATAAACTAAGAATGGAAGAGAAACAAGATGTAAAAACTTAAAAGGGAAACAGGAGAAATGGGAAGAAAAAACCATCTTGCTCTCTCTCAGAATCTGATTCTGTGATCCTTTACAGTATTTCTGAATATTCTCTGCAGCTTTCCATCACCTGGATTTCTTGATTATTTTCGCCAGGAATTTTTGACCTGGAGAGCACCAAGTGTTTAAACAGGACTGGGCTCTAAGGCTCTGCTCCATGTAATCTCATTAATCTGAGAGTAAAAATATGACTGAATTGTCCCAGGTGCCAGCATGACAACAGCTGCTCATAGTGTTCATGCACTGTTATTGGGAAATACTTTTAATTTTAAAGTCTTTCCTGAGCACTACCCAGTTACCATGATAAATTTCCTTTTCCAGCACTCTTTGTAGCTTTATGCACTGTTATTGGGAAATACTTTTAAAGTTAAACTCTTTCCTGAGCACTGCCTATTCCCATGATAAATTTCCTTTTCCAGCACTCTTTGTAGCAGTGTAAGTGCAGCAGTGATTTGCATCATCAGTGCTGTGGATCAGTGTCAAAAATGCTGATTGACAGGGAAGTGGGTGCCTCACCCAAAAAAGCAATTGCTGACAGTTCTGTTTCTTTAATTATCCACCATGATTAGTTAGGTTAGCCAGCGTGCTCCAGGGATTTGGGTGTTTAACAAAGATGTAAATTAAGTAGTGGAAGGTTCTTCTGAGGTGTTTGGAATTCATACTTCAAACCCTATTTATTTCAGGTAGTCTGATATAAAAACAGTAAATCTTTCTGGCTTTTGTCTATTTTGGAGCCCTCCTTTAAGAAGCTGGGTTTGTGTGGTTTCCTGATGTTTATTTATTGTGATACTGGGAAGGATTTTTTTCAGTGCCTAAACCTATTCCTTCTGAAAACAGACCCTGCACAGGTCTCTGCCTTGTCTTTGTAACTTTGGTGGCACTTTGGGCTACTTTATGAGAAGCACTTATTGATAAATTACACAAATAACTCTCCCCACTGAGCAAGTGTAAGGGTTCAAGTTCATTAGAAAAAACTAATTTTAAGTAGAAGGTGCGAAGATTCACTGTGATGTGTTCTCAGAGTGAATGTGGGTTTTTTATTTTCCACAATATTTATTATTTCCACTTCAGGCAATGTTTAACTGTGTTTAATGTCAAACATTAGGTCTCTTTGTTGGTTGACTACAGCTGAAAAATGAGTTACTCTTCACTGTTGATTATGCCACAGAAATATGATTTTTTTAGTACTACCTGCAACTATTGGATGTGCTGTATTTTGTAATACCCCATAAGTAGTAAGGAATAGTAAAAAACCTTTTCTAAGTGCTTCATGGTTGTTTCAATTTATGCTCAAGCACCTTATTTGTTTTATTTCAGTTGGAGTACATGTGCACAAAAATAGTTTGTGTGGATTATGAGGTTTCTGTGAGGGTTGAACTGATGTAGTTTTGTTGCAAGCTTTTATCAAAGGGAAGCACAATGCTCCCATAGTGGATGCAGCAGCAAATACACAGAACAGAATCAGGTGCTAAAATGTGAATTTATGTAACATGCCTGCACAATTTGAAATAACAAAGACTACCAGCATCTGCTGCATTATCCATGAACAAAAAGATGGTACGGGCCTAAATTATTCTACACATAGACTAAGGAGGCTTTGCTTGACAAGAGCACTCTGTAGAAGGGAAGCAATAATCTTTTTTTCTAATGACCCTGTCAGCATGGACGTTGGAATTGGCGTGTTGGCTTTCAGTCAGGGAGATCTAAGGGAGTGAGGGCACATAAATACAGAGTGAAAAGCCCAGCATGTCAGGGTAGTCGAGGCCAAAGCTGTGCTGCCACTCTAATGCAGGCTGGGGTTTTCCTTTGGTTCCCTTTGGAGCTGCCAGTGACGTGCTGTGCACTACCTGCCAAAGCAAAGCCTGGTTTTGGTTTGTTTGTATCAACCTCCTGCTGCAAAAAGTTTGAATGAATCCTTGTGTTTACCAAGGGCTTTACCAAGTTGCTTTTGTTGAAGATTCTTAAACAAAGGAACAGCTTGTTTTCCTAAATCTGTGATACCCTCAAAACCCAGTGGTCTCAGAATCCACAGCAGCCCATGTGAACAGCCTTATGAATAAATTAATCTGCTTGGCCTAGTGGTGTACACTATCTTCAAATCACGCGTGGTGGGATTTAACTGAAGACAAAAGTTGTAGGAATTTTCTATTTGAAGAGGGACAAAGTCTTTAGAGTGAAAAATTCTCTCAGTCTCAGGGCTTAGGCCTTGGTTTCTCTGGGACTGGATATTTGCTGTTTGGCAGTGATATGTTGTACACTCTTTTTGACTTTTTGCATAATGCCACTTAGAAATGAGAGAATATTTTAACAAGTGATGCAGGCATGGAGAAGCAGAGCTCTTGTCGTGACACTTGGGAGTTCTGCTTTTGCAATACTCTGTGGTGACAAAAATAAAGCCGTGACATCGAATCTTTAAACACTCAGATCTTTAAATCAAGCTTCTTTGTCATGTGAGAAATGAATCCACTGATGGACCAAATGATTTGTTAATAGATTTATGCATTTTTATGTAGGAAATGTTTGACTAATATGTTTTGCCTATCTGGGACAGCCTATATAGGCTGCCTTAGTTTTTTCCAAGTCCTTTTAAGATAAGAAGGCAGCTTTTAATAGATCCTATTACTTGTATGGCTAAATGTTGTGGAAATATATGAAAAATGTGAAATCGTGGGGCCAGTCTGCATGATCACACCAGTAAGAGAGATATTTATACTTCATCAATTTAGCTTTCATTGGAAAAGGAGGATGTGGCAGCTGGGAGTAGCTGCTAATTTTACCCAGCCCCCAGTAGATGGAAATATTGCTACAAAGTTGGTGATTTCAATATCATGAAGTTTCTGTTCCAGGGCCCTCATGATTCTTTCCTTCTGTCTTGGACTTTAACTTGTTGGCAACCATAAATCACCTAAGCAGCTGTCATAAGTATTATTGCAGAATATAACAAACCTGATGCTTTTCTCTCAGTCCTTTTTCATGTTTATTGAAGTTTTACACATATTGGTTAATGTGAATACAGGCACTTCTATTTCTGTTCAGAACAGAACTGATCTATCTGTAACTGTGCTGGTAATGACAAACTGATACACAAGGAAGGAGGAAAAACCTCCTTTGGTTTCTAGTTTTGATTTATGCCTCAGTTGTATAACAAATTATTTGGTGGGAGGGGGAGACAGCAGCAGAAATTATGGCTCATCAAATATTTCAGCTTGTATTATGTGCTGTTAAATTTTAAACTAAAAAGATTGCTGTTAAATGAAGCAGAAATGGAAGTTTCTTAGAATTATTTGACTGTGGTGGCTCTTAATAAAGAAAGCTAAATAAAGGATATACTGTGTCTGAATGAATATAAACACATATATAATAGAAGTAGAATAAAAATGGATAGGTAAGAAAAAATAAAGCAGAAAAATAGATTCAAATAAATGCACATCCTCTGCCTGGTATATGGCAGTATACTTATATACATATCAGTAAATACAAATGGAAACTGGAATAATGTGGACAGTTGTAAAAACTAGGACTGGATGTTATCCTGTTGGCTGCCCACAGGCAATTCAGCTTGCCCTTGTGCCTGACAAAGCTTTCCCTAAACTATTTCTGGAAATATCCAGTGATAGTCCCTCACTGTCTGCTCCAGAGCTGTCTTGACCATTAGGTAATTATGGTAATTATCTTGGTTCATAACCAGGGTCTGTCCTGTTTAACTTCAGCCTGTCTTGCACCATCCTAACTGCAGTTAACAGAGAGAAGGAAACATTCCATCTCCACTGCAGCTGTCCTGGCAGAGTGAGGTCCACTCTTCAACCTGCACAATGTTTGAGTCGGAAAATAAAAACTAAAAACTCGAGCCCTGCTGTTCTTTGCATGCTTGCCTAGTGCCACATGTGCAGGTTGAAAAGAATAAAATTTTAATTCTGCTGATGCAGAATAAACCCTACAGGAGCCCAGTGGTTTTAGAGGGATTTTGGATACCAGCTCAGGAGGGGGAAAGACCTTTAACAAAAGCTCTCTCAAATGCCCAGTTTAAGGCTGTGAATTCTCCTGGTTTGTTTCACCCTTCCTGATTAAAATTCTGTTCCTCCAGATTGGAAAGGGAGATGCTTTTATGCCACATATGATCAGCATTCCTAAGTGTGGCAATAAATACATTTTCAATGAGCTGTTTGGAGAGCATGGGAGAGGATGAGAGGAGAGGCCAGGGGAGCTGTGGAAGAGATTTACTTGCTGATGAAATATTCCATGAGCAAAATAAAGGATAAATCTGCATAAATTATTTGCAGCAGCGTCTTGGTTTCCAGCTGCACTGGCAATGAGATATGTTTCAATATCATTTATTAATTAATTTAGGAAGACCTACAGTATTTAAAAAGCTGATGAGAAGGTCACCAGTGTAAAACTGCTTTGAAAAACCCAGCATGAGTTTTTTCACAGAGATCATCAGATTCCAACATGCTTTTCAAATGCTGTGTTTTTCAGGACACTGTTCTCATGTTAAATTGTTAATAATTTTGCTAAAACATTGTGGTTAGAACAAAAAATTATGCTAATACTAGTGAATATTTTGAAGTATGGAAATGTTTTCTATTCCAGTTTTTAAGCCAAAAGAAAAGGGTAGTGAAATGTTGCAAAAATGTCTGTACATTAAAATGTCATTTTTGAAATTTTGAAATAATTAGAACAGATGCATTGAAGTCACACATCAAAGCCTTCTGTGCATTTGTGCTTCAATCTCTGCTTTGAGCACTGCTCAAAGTTTCTTTCCTCTCCCAGGGAGATCAGTTTTTTGTGGGTTCCCAACAAAGTCAACTTTAGGGTCTGCTTCTCAAGGCCCTGTTGTGGTTACACCATTTTGTGCTGGTTTAACAGTAAAACAGAGATGTTACACCATTTTGTGCTGGTTTAACAGTAAAACAGAGATGTATTTCCTTCAGAAAACAAAGGTGTGCTTTCCTCTCAGGTGTGTCTTGCCTGCAGACTTAGAGCCCAAGGTCTGCCTCTGGATTTTGGTGCTCAGTTCTGTGGATGCACTGGAGCAGCATCCACAGGTGATGTTATCCCACAGCCCTGTGGGTGCTTGGACACAAAATGTGTGCCTTGATTCCTCCAGAAAATGAAAAAGCTTGATCTGCCCTGAGCCAGGGGTGCTCAGGCTCGTTTTAACTGCTGCCTTTTTTCTTGTCTTGTTCCCTGAAGCATTTTCTCTCTATGCAATCAGACCACGTGTCTGAATTTTGGGAGTAAGGGGTGGTATCAGGCAGATGAGTGTAAATTCCTACAGTGGCATCCAGTTCTTGGATTGTTGAAGGAGACAGGAGTAATGGGATTTTTTTTTCTCTTGTTTTCAGTTATATGTAGATTCATTTTACACTTTTCAGTAGAGTTTACTTAGAGGTATTGGTAACCTCTAGGAAAAAAATAAAATCTTTGCCTACATCTGATTTATGCCTGTATGCAAAGGAGGTTTTGTCAAGGACTTAAATTTATTATCCTCAAAATCAAAACTTTCCCAGGAAGAAGGGAAAAAAACCCCAGTTGGTTGTGTCTCTATGTCACAGTTATTTGAGGGAAGTAGAATAGCAAGTGATTGGACAAAAGAGTGGTGCAAACTCAGGAGAAAAACATATGCATATCTTAAGAAAAAGCAGAAAATTATGCATGCTCCCTCTGTTGGCTTTATGTGTTATCAAGAGGCACCTTAAGCAAGGTGAAATTTGTCCTTTCTTGTGGACTAGGACTGAGGAGAACTAATTATCAGGAAAAGTTTTCTCCTGTGGGCTCACAATCAGTCTTTAGGTCAGAATAAAAGATAATGGGAAGTGTGGTTATTAAGTCTAATGCATGGTTTCCAGAGAATAAATCTGAGAGGTCATTCAATGGGGTATTATCATGCACAAGCTTTCAAGCCTGCAGATTGTGATTTGGTTAATAAAATATGCTGAATATTTAACAAATTTGCATCATGTACGCTTCCCTTATCGCTGTTGAATCATTAAATGAGAAAATGTAACTCCCAAGGAACTTTAAGATGAGGATAGAAGTGAAACTCTTCCCTTCCACAAAGCCAATCTGCTTCTGTTGAAAAACTAAACGACAGCAAATAACACCAAAAAAAAAAAAAAAAAATCCTCAAAGCCTAATTAAAGAATTTTGCAGGCAGGGACTGCTGCTGAAGTGTTTTCCCTGCAGGATTTGGGAACAGGGAGAGCACAGAGGGGGCTGAGGTTAGAGGACAGCCCGAGGGTGCTGCAGGCTCTGTGCTGGCACTGCCACGGGTGGCTCCTGCCTTTTGCTTTTGGTGCTGAACCTGAGCACCTGAGGGCAGGAAGGGATGGAAGAGGCTGTGCAGGAAGTTCATCCTCTGCCAGATCAACTGGAAAATGCAACACAAGAGATGGGGGTGTGGTGGGGTAAAATGGGTGATGGAAAGTCTTACCCAGCCTCTACACTTCAAGACTAGCTTCTGTTGTTGGTTTTTCTATTTCTTTATTTTCTTTTTTTAATTTTATTTTTTTAATTGGTAAACCTTTGTCTCAAATCTTTGGACTTTTTTATTTCTTGATTTTTGTTTTGCTTTTCTTTTTTTGTTTTGTTTTTCAAGAAACCTGGGATGAGCTTCCACAAGCTTCATAAGCCAGCCATTGAATTCCTTTCTGGAGTTATTGTTAGGTGCTTAATTTTAAACCTCCTTGGAGCCTATAATAAATGCATTGCCTCTGAGCATGAAAATCAGTTCATCACCCCACTTACAGAATTTTAGAACAGGGTATTCTTCCTCCCTCGTGTCTTTCCTTGCATGCCAGCAGGTTTTCCTTATCTAATGATTCTTCCTGTTCCCCTGGGGGCAGTTTCCTACATATTTTTGGAAGGGTCCTGCCCTTTGAAGGGAATATCTTGAATTGAAATTAGGTTTCAAAGAGATTGAAGGCCTTTATTAAATTTCGGACAGATGCTCTTGAATGCCTTTGAAAATTTGAGTCCAGTGGCACAGAGAATCCAAAGCATCTCCCCTACCATGCTGCCTGGTGTAAGTTATTTTAATGGGCATGTAGGTACAGTGGAATAAAATTTGTCTATTTTGAGTTACTAATACAAATTTCCTTTTTTAATTTTTTAAATTTATGGATTAATGCCTAATATCTATTAAAAAATCATTTGTTGTCTTGTTTCCTTCCCCCAGTTGACAAAAAGTGAATGTGTTTTACAAAGGTGTTGGAAGGAGAAACAAACATTTTTTTTTTTTTTTTGCTGAAGAGGGAGAGTTTTAAAACGTTTTTAGAAAAGTTTCAAATAGAAAAGTTTGTTAAAGAAAGATTATATTTAACCCATAGTTTTTCTTTTAGCAAAGGATTAATTAAGAAACAACCTAGGGAGGCAGCATTAATTTAAAATTAAGGTGTTTCATTTAAATTTAGAAAAATTATAGGTTTTATTGTTGAGCTTTTCTAAGAGTGTGGTGTGATTTGAGGGGTGAGTTTTTATGCCTCTTTTCTCACTGTGAAAATTACTATATTCCTGTAAACTGATTTTTGTGAAATAATTTTCAGCTCCTTCTGGAAGGAACTTTTGATTTGAAGTATATTCTTAGAGCAGCTCTTTTTACAAAAAACTTGTTCACAGAGAACAAAAATGAATTAAGAACATAACATTGGCTGGGTTCTCCTGGATTGTGGCATCCAACTCAGGGGGTTTTTTATTTGTCAAACAATTCTTCTGGTGCACTGAAGTATGTCAAAGGAAGGATTGGCGTATTCCTGGGAATTCTAGCTGGTTGGAAGTGGAATTGCTTAGCTCCTTTGATTCAATGATTGTGAGAAAGTGAATCTAGCTGGTTTTGAGCTGTAAAGGGTGGTCTCAAACTTGGCCAAAATTTTGAAGCTGAAGAATCTCTGTGTGTACAGGGAGAGCAGTCAGAGCTGGGCTGCCCTGTGAGCTGAAACATTTCCATGGCTTTGTCTGCTGCAGTCTGTCTTGAAACAATGAAAATAACGTTAAAATGTTATGTATAGAGTGCAGAGTTCTTGCTGTAGGCCATATCAGATGAGAGTTCACTCATGGTTCACTTCTTGATCTTGCTCTTTTTGATGTCAATGTTTGATTTTGTCCAGGGAATATGAGAATATGCCACTGCCAAATCCAGGGGTGCCTCACTTGATGTTTCACTTGATCTCTAGCATCTTGTTGTAAATGCCAATCCTTGCCAGGCATGACTGGCATTGAATGAGTATAATGATTCCTATTTGTATTTTGGGATGCTGTGGTGATAAGAAAATGGCAAAGGAGAAGCCTGATTTGGAGGTTTGCACTGCCTTGAAAGGGAGTGGTGCTGGATCCCTCTGGAATTTTAGTGAATTTTGCCCAACAGTGAATTGCCCCTTCCATGGGTGTCAGTGCCTCACGTTGTGACAGTGTTCAGTGCATCCTGGAGATGGGCACCTGCTCTAGCACAGATTGTGCTGCTAGCAGCATTGCTACTGAGTTTTGCTGCCTGTTCCCTCTGCTTCACCTTCCTGAGAGCATTTTGGAACTGGAACTATTTGGATCATAGCTTGGCTTCAGAATTCCACAGAAGTTCCAGTGGTTGTGTTAAGGCAGGGACACAGAGGCAGATTGATTGACCTACCTCATTAAATCCAGGGATTGGGGATCTCTGCTGCCAGGGCTGAGTGAGGACCATGATGGTGAGGGGGAGGCAAAGGGAGCTTTGGGGTGCATCCCTGTCCCTCTGTGCTCCCCCAGGGCAGGAGCAGGGAGCTGCAGGCAGGATCACAGGGTGGGCAGCCTGGCTTCGCTGCTGACCTGGTTCCACCCACAGCTGCACTTTCTGAGCTTTGCTTTCAGCAATTTTCTGGCACTTTTGATTATTGATGCCTTTGTTTTAAAGATATTTAAAAAAAAGAAAAATACTTAAAGCTACTGATGCCTTGGGAAGGCTGACCTGGAACAGAGACTGGACAGAGCCAGAGAATAAAGCAGAGATTTAATAAAAGGATTTAAGGATCCACCTTGGGCAGGACAAGAGCCTGGCCAGGGCTGCACCCAAGGGGGACCCAAAATGGACAAAGGATGCCCAGGTCTGACCCTTGGATCAGTTTGGGTCCATTTGCACTTTGGGGTTGAATTGTCCAGTCGCAGCTCCAGGCTGTCAGGTCCCATCCTTCTTGTTCCTCCCTGCAGCCACCCTTGGTTGTGCTTTTGGGCCTGAAAACTTGTACCAGTTGTCCTTGGTGTGCAGCAGGAGAAGGATTTGTTTTGTGTCCCTGCTCTGTGCAGTTTTTTTGTTTCAGAGGAGTTATAGCAGTATAATGTTAATTTAAACTGTAGCATATTGTTATGGTAACTCCATGTTGGCAAATGATTGGAAGGTTTGTAAATTGAGGCTTGTTTTTATTTAGATAATACAAGTTGAATATGTTAAAGTACTCTGCAGGATTTTAACACCTTGTGCTTGCCCACAAACACGAATTTTTAAAAATCAGTGTTCACAGTTGGACTTAAGCAGTTTAATAGTAATTCCTAGTGTTTCTTCCAGGTCCCTGTGCTTGCTGTAATGAGCTCCAGTCTGGCACACTCAGTTTGATCCAAGCCTGGCCAGCCTCGTTAGGGGATGCTGTGCTATCCACGCTGGGCTCTGCAGCTTTGGGAGGCAGCTTTGCATGAAGCTGCCTTGCATGCTGCAAGCACATGGAGATCTGCTGCTGCAAAACAGCTTTTCATCATATTGCCATCATTTATTCAAGGGAAAAATAACAGACCCTCATTTGTTAGGCAGGATAATAAGAGAGAAAGCTGACTTCTATTTAAACATTTATTGAAAATGATGTAGGTGTTTTGCTTTCTACTATACTGATTGTTTCAGAAACTTTTTCCTTTTGTTAGTTGTATTTTTTCTCAGTTTGTTTTCCACTTCTTGTATTTCCTCAAACTTAAAGCTACAATAAGAACAGTTCCCCTCAAAAGTAAAAGGAAGGCACTGGGGGCTGACTGGATCCATCTGTCAGAGAAAGGGAAGAGTCTTTGCTCATAGCTTGACAAGCTGGTGATGAGGGCTTTGAACTAAAGGTGCCTGTGAAAGGGAATCTCAGTCCACCCAACTCAATCCAGTGCCAGCAAAAGATGCCCAGAGGAAGAGGGGAATACTGTGGGTTTTTTCTCAGCTTCCAGGATTCCAACATTGTACAACTCCCACTTTGAAAAGGGGAGGGGAAGGAAAGACTCAAAGAACAGGGCCTGTCAGTCTCGCCTCTGTGCCTGGAAAATGATGGAGCAGATCCTCCTGGAAGCTGAGGACACACAGAAAATGGGGGGTTGATTAGTGACAGCCAAATCCTGCCTGACAAACTCGGTGGCCTTGCATGGTGAGGCTGCAGCATTGCAAGGGTCACTGTCACCCTCTGCCCGGGCTGGTGCCCAGCCCCTGAGCCAATCCTGCCCAGCATCCATCTCCAGACTGGGAGAGGAGGACTGGATGGATGGAGAGGCTCTGGGATCACCTCAGAGCCCCTTCCAGGCCTGAAGGGGCTCCAGGAGAGCTGGAGAGAGCCTGCAGGCAAGGGCAGGCAGGGACAGCACAAGGGGATGGCTGTAAACTGGAAAAAGGCAGGTTGGGATCAGACATTAGGGAGAAATTCTTCCCTCTGAGAGAGGCGAGGCAGTGGAACAGTTTGCCAGAGAGGTTCTGGCCTTCCCAGCCCTGGAAGTGCTCCAGGCCAGGTTGGATGGGGCTTGGAGCCCCCTGCTCTAGAGAAAGGAGTCCCTCTCTTTGGCAGGAGGATGGAACTCGGTGATCTTTAAGGTCCTTTCCAACCCAAACCGTTCTGTCATTCTGTGATTTGCTATTTCCAGACTGAAATCTCTGTGAATTTACAGATCCTAAAATAATCAGCAGATAAAAAGGGCATCCTTTTCCTTGCAGGTATCACACAAATATTAATTATTGCACTTTTTATTTTGTAGACCAAAGAGAACTTTGTTAAGGGAGGGAAAAATCCCTGAAGGGAGAAATAATTTTGAGATAAGGCATATCAGTTTTAGGCAGAGATGATGTGGATATTTATGCCAATGGTGGTTGAGTCTTGGATATGTGTACTGTGGTTGTCAATGGCAACTTAACATTAGGTTCTGTGGGTAATTGCAGCTGGTTCTGTGTCTGACTGGTAAAAGCAGTATCATAGTTCTGTAGTTAGAAAAAGTGACTAATAGTAGGGTTTTTAATGCCTCCCACTGCAAAACAGTGTGTCATTACAGCACCTTCTAAATATATCTCATCATGCATTTATCTTTTCCTGTGCTGATTGACTCCTTTTCTCCTGAGATGTATTTAAATGTCATTTTGTCTTTCAGTGGCAGAAATGTTGGTAGCTTATCCTAGAAAGAAAATGACATAGAACAATATTTTGAAAAGAAAAGGTAGAAGGATTTCAAGTCAGTTTTGCTTCTGTGTTGGCAAGTGCTAGTTCTAGGATTATCTGTAAATTTTTAATAAAAGGAAATGACATTGATTTGAGGGGATATTTGGGGAATATTGGCAGATTTTCCTGTAAATTTGTTTTCAATTGTCAAGGTAATGCATTGTTGCACTCCAAATGGCTGCTTTGCCATTTTTTCTTTACTGTAGCTGCAGAAAATATTTAATACGTTTGGAAAGGAAAGAGCTGAGTGCACCATTATGCCTTAACACCAGATACATTCAATAACAGATGGCTATGCATGTTGAGTGTTGTTTTAAGCTATAATTGGATGCTTATGTAAGTATGCTTAGTCAAATATGTGTAATTAAGCTATCTTGTTAGGCAGGCTAATGTACAGGGCAGGCCAGGCCTCAAAGATGTCAAAAGTAATGGTTGTACTGGACTTGTTCTGTTGAAACACTTACCTAAACAAAACCCAAATAGAGGCATCTGCTGTTTTCAGTTATTGCTGTTTACTGCAAGGCCTTCAAAATCAGATGGAGATGAAAATTCAATGACATGAAATGCCATGGGAGGTTTTGTCTGCTCTATTTTTAAACCTCAAACCGTGGCATGTGTCTGAGAGAGGGAAAGGGAGTCACAAGTGGCTTTTGTTCTTAGCACAGCTGGTAGCTTCCTTATTGTGGTGAGGTGCAATGGAAGTGCAGAAGTTTCTAGCTGAAGACAGCTGGGGATACTTAGCAGAGCCTTGCAAATTGATATGGTTGTCTGAAATCCATTCTTAGGGAGTAACATCCTGGATTCACTGTGAACTTTAGGAAAACTGCAGTGAGCACAAGGTGTTCCTGCTTCTTCATGACCAGAAACCCCAAGGTGCAGAAATAAAATGTGCTGTGCTCATCTGCTCTGGCTGAGATGTGGAAGGATTTTCCCCTTGAGGTAAAAAGTTTTTTTTTTTGATGTCCAGAGTTGACAAGAGTAGTTGAGGTCACCTGACTTACAACTATTTAGCATCAGGATTTTTTTTCTCATTCTTCTGTTAATTTACTACTGCTCCTATGCTTGTGGAGAAAGCCTTCATTCTCCTCCCATATTGTAAAAACAGAGAAAAGCAGCAGTTTTGGAAGAGTTCCTCATGTTCACACCAAGTTTAATTAGTTGCTATATTAACATGAGGCTTGCCTTAGGTCTTTAAATTAATCCAAAGTGCTAAGCTTTTCAAAACCAGAAAAAATGTGTTTGATACTTATATTTCTATTAAAATCACTTCAAAATGTGATTGTTAGTGATTAACATTCTTTATGGGCTTGCCCAGAGAACAACATTTGCACACATAGGCCAAGGTGTTTTCTGTCATACAGTTAATACTAAACCTCTTTTACCATCACTGTGACTTTAGAAGAAGTACAAAACAAGACCCACACCTCAGGTTTAAAGCAGGAGGATTATTGCTTTGGATGCTTGCATGTTTCCTGTGCACAAATCTGAACAACTTTAATCAGAAGCCCTCTTCTGGCAGAATCTTACCAATATTTTTAATCTTACCAATATTTGACATTCTCTTCACACACTTTCCTTCAGCAAGAGGGGTTTGCAGGAGGTACGGTGATCATCCATTCTTTTTCTTCTGGCTGTGCTCCCTAAAAGAACATTTGCTGGTGCTCTACCCATGGGTGGATTCTCTGCTCTGGGTACCCAACAGAATCTTTGCTTTTGGCTTTTGCTTTTGGTTTTTCTGCTCCCCAGAGCAATGAAGGATTACACCTAGCTCCTATGTTTTTGTCTCCTTGGAAGGTTTTGCTGTTTGTTTAGAACTGTGTGGCCTGAAATTTCTGTGTTGTTTTCCCCAGGAATTGCATAAGGAGGATACTGTAGTCCTGTATTATTTCTGAGAGGAAGATGCTTCCTAATTAAGAGCTTTAAGCTCAGGCTTTCCAAGTATCTTGCTGCATCTAGTCTGGAGTCTTGAGCAGTCACAAGGTGATTTCAAGTTGCTGGGCAACCAGGAAATGCAGTAAATATGGAAAATATCAGTATTTTCCCCCATAAATATTCCCACATCTCTATAAATTCTGACATATGGATTACTCTTGTTTTCTGTGCATCATCAGTAAGTTTAAAATGTCAGGGTGTTTTTTTAAATTGGTTTGATTTGCTTTCAAACGAAAAGACAACATATGTACCATTTTAATTGTTGTCATATTTAGATTACAAAACAGAACTGGCTAGAAAATAATTTGGAGCTTTAACCCTTGATCTTAGTAATTTCAGATACCTTCTATATCTATCAATTTTCACAGAATATTGTTTGATACAAATGCTGAACTGTAACTAGAATTTTCTCTCTTTATAAGGTGGATGTTTGATGTTACCTTTACTCTGTGGCTAGGTGTAAGAAAAAATGAAGCCCTGCAGTGTTGCTTACAATTCAGTGTTGACACTTGGCAATAATAATGAATTTATTCCATAGAGATCATTCCTTCATTTAGAAGTTTATCTGGGCATTTTAAGCAAGAATATTTTCCTGATACTTCCCCAGCCCCCTGGGCTGCAAGGGGCCCATGAGGATGATGGCAGCTGAGCTCCTGGCCCTGTGAGGAGCACTCCTACAGCCTCACACGTGCTGAGAGCATTGTCCAAGCACCCCTTGCACTGCTGGGGGCTGGGCTCTGTTCCAGGCTCCAAACACCCTCTGGGTGAGGAAATTGTTCCTAAAATCCCACCTAAACCTCTCCTGCCCCAACTTCCCCCCATTCCCTTGAGTCCTGAGAGTGAGGAGCTCTGAGCCTGCCCTCAGCTGCTCCTCTGGAGGCTTCTCCTGCAGACCCTGCAGCATCTTTGCAGCCTCCTTTGGATGCTCTCCAACAGCTTTTTAACCTTTTTTTAACCTTTGTGCACAATCCCAGAGAGCTCAGCTGCTCCAGGCCCTGCTGCAGCACTCCCAGCCTGGTGTCATCAGCAGCCTGGCTCAGGGGGCACCCAGATTGTTGGAAAATGTGTGAAAGCAAAATTTGGGGTCAGTTTGGTCTGACTGGGGAACACAGTTATCTTCTGTGAGCAGCTTGTGGCTGAGAACTTTGTTTTTAAATTTTGCCCTTGGTACCAGATAAGATCTGGAGCAAACCCTGAGCTAGGCTAAAGTGTAAGGCACCAGAAAAGATTTCCAGTCTTTGCTTTCCCCACTGGTTTGAATCCATCCTGAATCTTCTGTTGAAAGAAATTTAGATTTTTTTTTTTTTGTATTAGTTTTATGAATTACATTCTTGGGTATGAACTTTTCATCCTTGGGAATAGAATACTGAAAAAAAAAAAAAGCTACTTCTTTCCTGCTCCTACCTTCCTAGACAGAAGAAGGATAAAGGATTTTTTGGTAATGCTTTCCTTGCACTTTCAGACAATCTTTTGTTCTGCTGTTGTCTGTAGTTTTCAAACAGTTAGAAATGTCTGCATTAGTTTTGACATGGTCACAGATCCTTTATTTTTTTCTTTTTCTTACTTTCAGTAAATAAAAAATAAAACCTTCCATTTTTGATGTTGCTGTCTGGTTGCCATTAATGTGAGGGAGAGAAATGTCCTGTTTGTATTTCCTAGCACAGTTCATCTCTATTTAAAAAGAAAAAGAGTCTCACCCTTTCTTAAAAAACCTGGAACCCCAGAACAAATGGAAATCCTAAATAAAAGAAATGCTTCTTTGGGTGTTATTCTAAATTACCTTGGGCAGTGAGGAGGCATTAAAGATTGAGTTCATTTTTCTGAGATTTGGGATTGTTTTGATGATTGTTTAAAAACAAAACCCGTAATTAACAAAACCCCCTAACAATCCAAATAACAACCAGTAAAAACCCCACCTCAAAGACTATTAAAAAGTTATTTTAGTATTTAAGCATTTACTAGGTTCTAAGTAAATGGTAGCCATAACAATGTTTAGATTAATAAAAACCTTTGTTACCACAGTTATTTTCAGTGTTTTAATGTGTGTGCTGTGCAGCAGCTTGTGGAGTTTTAAATTACAGCAGAAGTATTATCTGTATAGTCCAGAGAGGGATTTGTATTAAAAAAAAAAAAAGAATTTTGAAAAATTTGGATTTGGTCTTCACAAATTTTCCACTTTTTTTGGTTATGGAAGCCCTTGCAACTTGGCTTTACTGCAGTTCTTGTCATTGCTTTATTCTTAATATATGCTTTTAAAAGAGGAATCCATCCCTTTCCTCTCAAAATCATTGTGGGCAATCATTTCTTCACATCAAAGCCTACCCTTAGAAATGCTTGGAGATGTAGGCACCATCTTTTAATCTTTTTCTCTTTGTGAATATTTTCTGCTAGTTTGAAAGCCTTAATTCTGCTTTGACAGCTTTGCATTCTTTTCTCTCTTCAATTGCTTTTTGCTCTGTCTTCACATCCTTGCTGTTGTTCTTCAGCATCCCTGCACAACCAAATTATCTCTAAATATTATTGCCACTGCCAGTCCAGCAAGATGAAATACATTTTTGCCTCTCAAAAGATAAATTTGTGCTTTGTAAAGTACCTAAAAAATAGAGCCTATTTAGTCCAAATACTACATTAGGATTTCTACTCATCTGCCCTGGGAAGCAGGTGTGACTTTAGAAAAAAGAATATATGAATATATACCTGTCTTTTTTAGAAATAAACCTACATAGTTGTGTTTTTAAGTTAGGTGAGGATGCAAAATTGGTAGAATTTTTGCTGTTAGATCAAAGTTATGACCATTTGCTCACCTTTTCAAAAACAGATGGAAAAACAGAAATCACTTTCTATTAATCACTTTTTATCAAACTAAAATCTGTGCTGTGGCATCTGTGTGTTTTGGTATGAGAATTTATTTTACTTTTGTAGGGGCACATCTCTATAAATATCTAGCAGTGAGTGCTTTAGATGTGGGTAATTGGTGGTTGCCTGGTGAATTCAACCATTATATTTATCATAATTATGTGTGCAGTCAAAATTATTTATTGAAATATGAATTAATTTGAAGGTAACTTCTGTCAGGCAAAGCATTTCACGGAACAATTTCCATCTTTCATTCTTTCAAGCTGGCATGTATATCCATATCTAGCTACAGATGTATAGATGTAAAAATAGATATAAAATAAAATCCTTTATGAGCATTTTCTTATAGACTTATCTCGTGCTGCCAGCTACAGAAAACAAAACAACTCAAATTTATTGTATTCTAAATTAGTTTGGAATGTTTTTGGAATAAACTCTATTTAAGAGCTCCAGGAGTAAATTCCAGGTGTTTTTTAGTTAAAATCTTGCAGGCTATTTAAGTGGAGAAGCCTGCCAGCTGCTCAGCAGAGTTTCTTTAGTCAATGGTCTGTGTGGGAATGTGGCAATTTAAAGTTTGTTGAAAATTTAGATGTATTTTCTTGATCCCAATGTTATGTGAACATATGTGTTGTAAAAGATTTGGGGAGTTTGAGAGCTGATAAATGAAAGTTTTGCAAATTATTCCTGCAAACCTTGGCATTCCTGGTGGAGAAGACAGTGGGACCTTGCTGCTTTATATTTTGCTGATAATTTTTACCTGAATTCTGTAGAAACAAAAGGAAAATGAGAACCTTGCAATGTGTCTAAGCTCTTTGGATGTATGTTCAGCACAAGACAATTTCATGCAGACTCATGCAATTACAGCCTCAAAAATCACTGATGTGTGTAAAGTTCTTATTTCATATTTCATGTCTAATTGGGAAGCTGCAGCTACCATACTTTAAAAATTTAATGAAACATTGAGCCTACTTAAAGAAAACCTGATTTTCTCTTAATGTGTGAGGTGCAGTAAAAATTTGCACTTATGTTCCCATGTCTCCAACATTTTAATCAGAATTAAACCAGCATTTATCAGCAAATGCAAATCCCCAGTGGTCTCCTGAGCCATTTCTTTCATCCTGAACATTTTTCCTCTGTTTTGTTGTTCAGTTTCTTCAAAAATTGAGCTTGATTCTTTGAAAACCTTATCCAGGCTTAAAAAGCTTTTCTGTTAACCAGGAGTGCTTAATAAGGATGTGAAATTTTTGTGAGAAATATTTGTTTTAGGGTAGTCTGCAGATGAAAGCAGTTGGAGGGAGATGATTTGGAAGCTGTTTAACCCTCAGTGGAGAAGCTAAAAACATTGTCAGAGAGAAAAGAAATGAGTTTACATTGATCATGTAAAGGTTATTTTTGGAAGAGTAAGAGAGGGTCTTCTTCAGTCCAGCTCATTAAAACAAGATGGGAATTCTAGGAGCAGAGATGAGAGATTTGGCAGGCTCTGTGGGATAGAATTGTGGTAAAGGTGGGTTTTCAACATTCCATTTTCTTTTGAAAATATGTATGCCATGTAAAAGAGAACTTTAAAACTGTATCAGATGAAACTCTGGTGAAATTATTTCCATGTAAAGTAAAAATTTTGTCCAAAGTATAATATCCTACTTATAAATGCAGTGCTGGAAAAATGGCTTAATCTTTCTGAATTAAAATGAAAGAGAAACAAAATCATCAACAGTGATCCACAGTTAGCTCCCCAGCCTTAGTTATTTTGTGGAAATCATATAGTTTAGACTAAGGGAATATTTCTGAAACCTACTATATGAAAATATTATATAAATATTTTTCAGCTGTCTCCATTGGAAAAAAAAAACCTTCATGAAAGGTCTTGTGGCAATTGTGCTATGTCCTGGAAAATTTGGAACAATTGCAGAGATGGAATATCTGACTTATAAAATAAAAATACACCTTTGAACTTCTAAGCTCATTCCTTTTTAAGCTGACAAAAATCAAACTCTTACACATTTGCAAGTCTTATTAAACATATTACTAAATGGCTCGAGCTGTTTCATTTTTTTCATTTTTTTGTGCGATAAAGCTGACATCACTGGCTGTCAAGGTGATTTATAAAGGAATTAAATGTTACAGCAATTTGTCAGGTTGGGCTGCTGACATGTAGAAAATCAAATGGTTTGCCAAAGATTACTCAGCAGACTGATGGGAAAGCAAGAAGAGGCTTTAATCTCTTCATTCTGAGTCACTCCAGCCCATCATCCAGGCCATGGGATGAAATGTGAAGGATTATGGAGGTTTATTACGTGGTGCTGCTCCTCTCCTCCTGTGTTCTCCATGTGGGTATATGTTGTTTGACAGCTGACTGGCACATATACACATTTTTATTTGCTTATGTAACATTAAAATCTCGTGTATCCTCTGCTGGTAATGTTTTTTTGTTTCCTAAAGCAAACAGGAATGCAGCTGTCATACTCTGCTGCTTCATATACCCTGTACAGAGCTTAATCAAGATTATTATCTAAAGGCCTGTGCTTAATTCCCAACATTTCATGTTCTTGAAACCCATGGAAAGGAGAACTAAGCTCCAAATTCATCCCAAGATCCGAGCTTTGCCTTTGAAATCTAGATGTTTATCCTTCTTAAAGTTCAGAAGTGATAGAAATGTGGATTCACATTCATGATTTACATAAACAGAACAATTACTTATGGCTTCCAAATGCTTTAGAAGAGACAAATATTATTTTTTGTCTATAATTTTGTCATAGTGTGTTGTTTTTTAAATGAAACTGGATTTTATGAACACTGAATGGTAATATCAGTGAAGTGTAGATGTGCATATGTATTAATGTCTTCTCTTCAATGACTGCATCATCACAAAAAACCCTTCTGCTTTTCTTAAGTATTTAAGAGTTTATGTAAATGCCTTTCAATGTGGAATTTTATTTGTTTCTATCTGGTTTCCTCTTGGAAAAAGCTCTTTTAACAGCACAGTCTTCTCCAAGTGTACAAATCTTTCCACCTGGGGCACTGGGGATAAAGCACCTTGTACCACCAGCAGGCAGATAGAAATGCAGTGAGAGGGAAACACAGCTTGGACCAAGGGCTGATACAGTTTCTGATTATTTATTCTGATTTATAAGTGCCATTCATGGCCTGTGGGAGGAGGGAGAAAGGCTCCTTCAGTACAGTATTAATTCTGTTTGGAAAGTTTAGGTGAAATAAAAGCTTTTCTAACTGCTCTTAGGCAAACTGATGTGTGGCAGGAGCTTAAATTCAGATGAAGAAAACTGATACACCCTGATGACTTTAACAGCTGCTCCTCTGGGTAGTTTTAGTTTCCTCTCCTGTATCCAAAATGCTTTGGAAATTAACTGGATGCTCACTGATGACATTGACTGTACTGAGCATATCTAGTGAAATAACTGGAGAAAGTTTGGGAAGGTAAAAATAACACCTGTGATAATTCTGTGCAGTTCCAGTTGACAACTTTTGCTATAGAAAACCTGAAATTAGTAATTTCCCTCTTTTAATCCCAATAAAAAGGATTGCACATTTATGTTGTAAGTCTGCAATTCCCTTCCATGTGGATTTCCAATGTGAAAAAAATCTGTTAACCTTTAACTTTCCTTAGAGAGTGAGAAGGAAAAATTTTGGAGCAAAAGGATCCTGTTAAATTTGGTGATAACATTAGGCATGGATAGTCTGTCTAAAAGATGCATTAAATAGTTAAGCTTGATTTTAGTGTCAGTTGTTTTTGAAGCAGAAATGTGGAAATTTGGGGGCTGTAAAATGACAAGTTTAGCAATGTAAGATCAAAGAGACATGAAAATAGGGGGAAAAAGAAGTGGGTATCTTTAAAGTTCTTTAAATTCTTCAAATCTGACAACACCCTAAAGATTTCTCCCCAGCCTAGATAAATGTGAATTGTCTATATCATAAGAAAGTAAACAAGAATTTTTTATAAAGTTGCTGCAGTGAGTTAGTAGTTTATTGTACAATATTTAAGAAAAAAAAAAACCTTTAATGATTTTTTTAGTAACTATGTATCCATCACAATGGAAATCTCCTGTGCTAAATGAATCTCACTGAAACCTCTGGCTTCTGCTTGCTTGTCATACCCAGCAGAAGGAATCAATATGAAAAAACCTGGCATAACTGGCACGTATTATAAATAAAAGTGTCTTGGGGAACTACATAATGATTCATCAAAATAGACTTATAAGTGTTCACTAGCATCAATCATTTCACTTAATCTTGGTTTAGCAAAATATATTAACGTATTAGCACAAAGCATTATGGATGAAAATGGAACTTTAAAATGTCTTTGACTAAAACTTTGAAAAATGTAGAGGATCTCAGACTACAGAAAAATGATATGTGTAACTCAGAGCAATGCAGATTAATAATTCTGTGGCTTTATTTATAGCTGTTGTGGGTTTCTGTTTTGCTGTTTAATTTGGCCAAGTGAAGTGCGGGTTTGTCTTTTTGTGTTTTATTCAGTCTTTTAATATCCTGGTGACATTTTGACTATGCACTTATTATTTCATAGAATTGTCCAAGTTGGAAAATACCTTTAAGATTGAGTCCAGCTGTTAATCAGCACTGCCAGCTGTACCAGCAAACCCCAGGCACCACACCCCCACATCTTGTGGGTACCCCCAGGGACAGTGACCCAGCCTCTTCCTTGGACATCCTGCTCCTGTGCTTGAACCATTCCAGTGACAGAACATTTTCCAGCATCCAGCCTGAACTCCCCTGGCACAACCTGATGACTTTTCCACAGGTTCTGTAGTTTGGGAGAAGAGCCTGACCTCTTCCTGGTTACCTCCTCCTTTTGAGGAGTTCTAGAGAGTGCTGACATCTCCCTGTGTCACTTTATCTTCTTTTCTATTTTTTATTTTTTTTAGAATATTATTTTTTTTTCTGTAGAGCCAGGATTAAATGCTTGAGAGATGTTTTTTCATGCTCAGACTCAGATGTTTATTAATTTTTATCCATGTTACAGTCTCACAAGCTGTGAGTTCTAGCTAACAAAATGAAAATGGCCCCTATCTCTTTCTTTCCAAGGCCTTTTAAGGACAAATTGTCCAATTATGAAATGACACCTAAATTATTTTTACTTTTAACCCAATTACCAACCACCTGTGGCCCACAATGGGGATTTTTCTACCCAGTTACAAAATACCACCCAAACCATGGAGAAGAAGGTGAAAAAGGAGAGCTTAGCCTATACAAAACCCCCTCCATCTTGCTGTATATATACATTACTATATTCTAAACTCTAAGTTTTGCACCCTGTGCTGTCACACACTTCTATCCAAACTCCACACCCACACTCCCAGGGCTGTCACTCAATTTTGGGAGCTGTTCCATGGCCTCAGGTCAGTGCAGGGTTTGCTTGGGGGTCAGAGCCTGGCAGCACAGAGGGTCTGGAATTCCCAGTGCCCAGGGTTCCAGCACCCTGAGCCTCCTTTTCCCAGGATGCAGCCCCAGCTCCCTCAGCTGCTCCTCAGCAGGCTCAGCCCAGGGTGGGCCCTTGGGTGCTCCTGTCCCCTCCTGGGGTCCCCCCCCTGCTGCCCCTGGGGTCCCCCCTGCATGGCAGAGCCCCTGAGGATTGTGCTGGGTGCTCTGCTGTGAACTGGAGGGGAGAGGCTCTGCTTGAATTAGCCCCAGACTCGTGAGAAATAGAAGGATAGAAAAGAGTGTGACTTTAGAATAGCTGTAAGGATTCTTATGAACAGATGGTCTGATTCTGTAAGGGTAATTATATCATGATCCTAATTAATCTCAACAGGACTGACCTTTTGCTGACTCAAAAAATAATTTCATTTAGAGAATCTTCCGTCAAACTTTGATTTTTATTTTATTATTTTTGCTTTTATTTTCCTTAGGTCAGGTACCCATATGCTCTGTATGCAGTAGAGCAGCTTCAAGAGATAAAAATATAATCATGTGTTGGCAAAGCTGGCACCAGTTTTTGCATCAGGTGAGATCACAGGACTTTGAGGTGAACTTTTGAACTGCTGAGTCCAACCCTTTGTCTTCTCAACATTTATCCCACGCCTGTGTTGTGTTCTCCTCCTGATGTCAATGAGTTTTATTTCCCAGCAGTATCTTCATTAATTCAGCAAGTCAGGTTTTTAGTAAATTATTTATCTTCTGGTATGTCAGGAGGAAATTTGATCATTTTATCTGGGGTCTGGGTTAAGTTATGCACTTCCAGCCATGAGAGCCAAGTAATTTCTTTGACCATTTCTGTGAAGAGTTTGTCTGGGATTTTTCTCTTTAATACTTCTTAAGTCTGGTTATACCCTTGTGGTTAGGACTTTATTTCTTCAAATATCAATGCACAAATGATGTCTGGTTATTCACTTTAGTGCATCTTTTGCTCTAATTGTGCCCATTGGGAACTTTAACTGTTATATCTTAAATGTCAAAATACCATGTAAATTACTGCTTCCTATGGGACAATGATTGTTTACTACTCTGAAAAGTCATGAGCTGTGATGATCAAACTATAAACAGAGAAAACACAACTAAAGCAAATATTTAATGTGCATTTTCATTTAAATAAAAACCTCGCTGTAGCTCTGAGGTGCTTTTGCTTTTTTTTTTTTCCCCTGCTTTTTTTCTGTTTTTTTTTCCCCCTTTGTTCTTTTTTCTTTGATCAAGTGTTGTTAAGGAAATCACATGAAATGTTTGTGGCTGTTGCCCTGACTATGATTTGTTGTTGTTGTCGTCTGTTGTATTTTTTTTATTCTGAAACTCTCCCAAACTTTTAAATAGTGTAACATAATGAACTGGTCAGGTGAAGTGCTTCAATTTTTTTATCCAGTAACTATCAGGAAGGAAAAAGGAAATGCTGTAAATAATCCAAACCCCTTGGGGAGACAAGATGTTTTTTGAAGAAAAAGATCTTCTGGGCCATTATTTGCCTCATAATCCTTCTGTCATTTCTCAATGTGCCAATATAATGGTTAAACAGAAGGAAATGTGCTAAAGTGCATTTTTGTGCATCCCAGGTGTTTCACTGAGTGACAGTGGAAAGCTTTCAGCTACGAGTGTTCTTGCATTTTCACATTGATAACTCTCAAATATTCTGAGGATCACAGCAGCTCCCAAACAATGGGGAAAAAAAAGTATTTTCTGTATGAACCCATTATCCACACACAGCATAAATAATTCTGTTTCTTTGATCTTCCTTTAATTTTGGCTGTACTGCATTTCTCCTCTTTTAGAGCTGCAGAATTCTGCCTGCTACTGTTTATATTTCTTTTGTCTCATGGGGGGTCTTTAGGAAGCAAATTTCCCATCTTTGAATTAGAGAAAAGAGGCCACAAGAGCTGTTCCTGTTTGGTAGCTTTTGTCTTTTAGGGAGTACTGTTCATGTTTCTTCCACAGATTTCCCAAGACCTCTCCTTGGTTTGATACCCTCACCTGTCTATCATAGTAAATGTCTGATTTTTTTTGTTTGTTTTTTAATGTGTAGGTGACATGAAAATGGAATAAAGTTATTTGCTTTTGATTTCTGTCCCTTTTTTCACTTTTTTTTTTTAAATTGCTTTGTTTTTAATTCAGTGCTCTATTCTCTTTGGGGTTTTTGGACTCAGAGTAAAATGCTCATACTTGAATAAACTGATGAACGAAACATTAATTTTTGAATATTTTGAGAAGGGGAATTAATTTCCCACTTAAGAAAAAAGAGCTGTGATAAATTAGATGTCAGTTTAAATAGCAGACTATTTTCAAAATTTACAAACTTCTTTTTTGAGGAACGGTAACTAACTGTAGCTGGGAAATGTAAAACTTGGGACTTTACCTTGGTATTTATGCAAATGCCCTTCCTCAGCTTAAGAACCTGGTAAAATGTCTCAAATAAAACTTGTAAATGTCCATGTATAATTTGTTAAAATCAAACAATGTTCTTATAATATGCATAGAAAGCAAAGTTCTTTTTATCTTCCTTAGTGTTTTAAAATACCCTGTATTTTACTAAAGAGCTTGGTTAAAACCATGGATTGATTAGAATAGCTTTCATCTCTCTTTAATCTCTCTTGCCTATTTCCCTGAAACTGAGGTTGAATTTTGTTCTGAGGTGCTGGAAGTGTTTGAGGGTGAGTGGATGAAGTGTGAGTGCAGCTGAACCCCTGGATGGAAATGGGCTTTGATTGTGCCTTTGCAGGATCACATTGTCTGGCCACCTGCAAATGCTGATTTGCTGCTTATTTTTGCAGTGGAAGATTTGTTACATCCCTGCCAATGTTGTATCATGTTCCCTGTGCTCTTTTCGTACTCTGTCAAGGCAATAACTTTAATTTGTGTCCGTTTGAATAATGCTCATTGTCACATGGAAAGAGATCTTGAGACAAGCAAGGAATTTGTTTAGCAAAAACGCTTTTGAGAAATGGCAATTTTGAGAGGCTTCATTTGACAGGAAGATATCAGAGTGGCTAAACAATTCAAATCCATGATTTTTTATCTCAGTGTGACCATTTGCTGACACACTGGGAGCAGGATAAATGAAATTCAGGCTTCCATGGTGCAATCCAAATGCTCCATAAATACAAACTTTGTCTCAATTTCTGATTGCTGATTGCAGTTTTATTTGTTGAGCAATCCCGAGTTCTTGAATGCATCTTTGTGCTCACTGCAGAATGCTCTTTGTGCCTGGAGCTTTGTCTTTGTGCTTGATGCCTCTGGCACACAGAAATGAGCTTCCAGATACACCAAATCCATCACCCAGAACTAAAGAGATTCCACCTGTGGAGGTCTTGCTGCAGGAGTGGGATCCAGGTCAGTGAGGAAGGTCTGAAGAGGAGGCAGTGTGATTTGAGTGAGGCTGCTGCTGAAGCTTCCCAGGCTGGAATTAATGCTCTAGGAGTCAAAGAAATTCTTCTTAATTAGGTAAAAGATTTGAGCATGGTTCAGAAAAAATCAGATAATTCTAAGAACTATTAGGAAAAAACAAAAAAACCCCAATCCTCTCTCCAAAATCAACCCTGGTAATCCATCATCAATAAAAAGCCCCGATGACCCTGCACTTAAAAATTCCTGCATTAAGCTGAGGTGATCAGACAGGAAAAAGGAGATACTTTTAAATTATTCAAGATCAGCTTCTTATATACCCATGAAAATGCAAATGCAGCCCCAGGAAGTATCAGCCCTGTAGGGTTTTCTTTCCATGAGTGTTGTGACATTGGCACTGAGCAGCCATTTCATGGGCATCCTTTAGAATGAAAAATGAGCATAAAATAGAATTGAGAGAAAGGTGGGCAAGGACCACAACCAGTTTAATTTACAGGGAGACCACTGGCTTTCCTTTCTAAAGTAGGAAAAACAAAGCATGAAAGTGGATTTGATTTGTTTTCATATGTATCCATACTTAAGTATGACATAAAACCCCCAAATCCTGTTTATTTAACTAGGAACCAACACTGAGACCAGTTTGTCAACCATTATAAAATTAGCTCAGCAGCCAACAAAAACTCTGCTAGAGCAGAGTTTACAGTTAGGAGATCCACACTGCAGCTTGCTGGCAGTGTTCAAACTGTATTTATTTCAGAGTGGCATTGAGGCCAAAGAGCCAAATATTAGCACATTATCAGGAAATATTACAGGGATGTCAGTCTGGTACCTAATTACCAAAGGAGGTCAAGAAACTGCATAGCCTTAAGCTCCATCCTTTTATATAAAAAAAAATTTATGATTGGGAAGCTGAAGTGCTTTGTGTACAGAATAAGGGGTATTCTGTGTTTTCTAAGCATCTGAAAACATTTTTTGTGCTCTAGAACTGGAAGCCCCTGAGGAGAATTCGTCACTGTTGAATAAACCAGTCTGCAAAATCTGATGAAAATGTTTTGATGAAGACTATGATACTTCAGCTTTTCCTTTTCAATAGGCAGAAATATGTTAGGAGCTGTCCTAAAATTTCTGCCATCTTATTTCTGCCAAGGTTTTCTAAATATCAAACTGTGGATGAAAACCTGTCTATTCCTCACTGTCTTCAGTTTTGATGTCAAAGAGTTTCTGCTTCTTGCAAAGGGACATTCTAAAGGAATACTCAGTTTTGTATGTGGTGAGGTAAAGGCTAAAGTATTTCACTTTTTCCTTGGTTGTTACAGCTATCCTTCCTCCAGGAGTTTGAGCTCTTCAATTTGAGGAGCTTTGATTTTTATGGAAACTACTCAGGAAGGCTTTAAAAGCATTCTGAGCTATCACTGGATATATTGTTTTGTGGGTTTTTTTGTTTTGTTTTGTTCTTTTAGGCCTGCTGAAGACTTATGAGTGTCTTATAAAGAGCTAAGGATAAGCTGACTTTCCTGTAAAATAACTTTTATTATTGCTTACCTCTTTCTGTAGTAAGCTTAATCATTTGTCAGAATGAGTTGTGGATTTTTAGCTGATGTTCTTTCTGTTCTGGCACCTTTATTGAGAATTTTCAGGTGACAATCAGAAAGTTAAAAATCAATTTCAAGATGCTTGAAGGAAATAGGTTATGTATGTTAATTAACTGGTGATGTCAGAAAATATTAATAAGGATTTGGTGGATTCAGGCCTCCTGTATGGATCTAAATTTAAATAGTAATTTGATCAAACCAGAAGTAATTATAAAGCAGCAATAATTCAGCTAATGTTGATAGCAACTCATTTGGTGTTAAATCATTAAAGAGATCTCTGATTCCTTAAAACTGTAAATATTTCACTGATAAAGAGCAGTGATCCAAAACGATTGGTATTTTTATTTGTTATTATATGTAGAGAAAGGCAAACCTGGGAGAATATGAACGTGTAGGCATTGCCCTAGTGAAGAGGAGCTGGACTGTGACACACCTCATGTTTGATACAGTGAAAAGTGGGGCCAGTGGCCAAAATCTCTCCTGTTGTATCTACTGTGAAAGAAATACTTATTTGAGGTTTGGACAGAGAATATTGACTCAGGATTCCAATTTCATTTGTGGATCAATTACAGACTTTCTGTGCTGCTGCAGCAAGTAATTTAAGTGACACTTTCCTTCAGCTTCTCCTGTATATAATGTTTTGCTGAGGCATTGCAAAGATGAAATCCACTACTAATTTGTGAGCTGCATTGATTCTACACTGTGAGGGCCATATTATCCCATAAACGAGCTGTTGGAAATCTAATTATATAAAATTATATAAATGTAATTATGTTTTATCTAATTATATTTTCCTGAAGAACTTCACAAAGGCAAACTCTTAGTTTCAGAAATTAAACATGTGCTGGATGAAGGAGAGATGAGGCTGAGAGCCAGTAAAGCACTGAGCTGGAGTAGAACCATTTTGTGTATTCCTTAGAGAAATGCAAGTTCCTTTTAATTCCAAAGAAATGTGAAGCATAGCCTGCAAATTCAGCGTGTTTTATTCAGGAGTTCTTTGAATATATGTTCTTATTTAAAAATGGAGTGACTAATTGATGCTTTAATGAAATATGCCTTAGGATGTTTTCTTGGCTTTTATTTTCTGCGTTGATTGGCTGTTCCACTGAAGTGCTCTGAGTTGTCTCTGTCACTGGATATCTAGAAATTTTGGAGACAACAGCCACATTTCTATAGACAAGGATGTGTTTTTAGGCCTTCCTAACATGTTGGCAATATTACTTTGTGATTTCTGAGGTAGAAATCTGTAGCTCTATGAATTTCATGAGCCAATGGTTGTAGTAAAACACAGAAAAATCTATAACATCTTCCCTGCTGCCATTTGGGTGTGAGAAACATTCTTTTCTCTTCTACTTTTTTCTTCTTTTTCCATAACGTTGTGTGCTCTTATTTTTTAAAGACTGAGTATTTTTGTCTGTTTTGCAGCTTGGCAGTTAAGTGCCTAATCAAGCTCTAAATCAAATTGTGGTTTGTTTCTCAGTAAGAGTTACTGATAGTTCTAAGTTGCAAAGAAAGTGTGTTGTAGGCTCATAAGAAAAGCTTGTGATGAAACAATATCCTAATTATTAAGATGTTAGAGAACATTTTGATTACCTGTTCATAGTCATAAAAAGGTTTGTGTTGGACTGAGGAGGTGCCCTGAATTTCTTGCAGCTCCTGTGTAATATTATTTTACCAGTTACTTCCAGTCATGAGTTCAGCCATGAGGTGCATAGCTGAGTGCTGTAAGTGTTTAAAATAATCTTCATTCAATTAAAAAGGTTGGTTGGCTCTTACAGGGCTTAGGAGGGGACTCAAACTTGGGTATTAGGCATTAGTTGGAGTATTTTTCATTTCAACTAGCACCATTGGACTGACATCTTTAAACATAATAATTATCTTTTGATTCAGGGACTCAGAGAAATAGGTCTTATGTATGGAATGCCCGCTGCATGGAATAAATTTTATGAAAGAACTATATTTTTTATTAACATGATAAATGTCACAGCACGGCAGAGAACAGATTTTGAGGCCTGCTGTTCTCTTCTTCTGCCATAAGGCAGGATAAATTGACTTATTAATTTCTTCCTTAGTTATTTCTGATACATTTGTCTAAAGTATCCTTTTCTTGTGCCCCTGCTAGCAGTGCAGAATTCATAGAAATATTCTCCAGTAAGTCACAGGTACTGCCTCTTTATAGGTGTTAGAGAGAGGTTGAACCCAAAGCCTTCATTTAGGCCTTTGCAGCCCAAAATGCCCAGAGCAGCTTTAGAAAAGAAGCACAAGAAGATTATTTGAGGATTGAGGCCAAGGGAAGGAGCAGAGCTCTGTGCACTTCTCTGATTTCTGGTAACCTTTTTGTGGCCAGCCTGCAGTGCTTCATCATGGGCCATGTGGATGTGAGAAGCCTGAATACAGATATTAGGCACAGAATTTGGATTTCTTATTCTTGACTGTAAACTTGGCTTTAGGGGCAGCAGCAGCTTCAGTGGCAAAGAAGGATGAAGAAAATTGGGAGGTGGTGTGATGAACACATTTCCCTGTCAGTGCTGGAAGAACTGGCTCATAACTTGTAAGAGCTGGACTGAATTCTCAGTGGGGAATTACCAGGCAGAATCAGATCCAGGTTTGTTTTTTAATCCACCAGGCTCTGTGCTAGCCTCACCACACTTCCATGGAAAGCAGGGATGCAAGCAGCTTAGTGTTTGGTACCCTAGGAGGGCTGGCTGCAGTGAGAGAGATACCATGTAGTCTTCTAGGGGCAGACCTGTCAAAATATTTCATCTGTGCTTTACACATCTCTGCTTTCATCCTGAGCTGAGACTGACATCTGTCAGATTGTGTGGTGTGGGAGAAATGTGATTTAAAGGTTACAGCAGTGAATGGGAGTCTAGATTTTGGATGCCAGTGAATGGGAGGGTCCTTGAACAAGTAAAATGAATTAGGTTTTCTCTCCAGCCTATTGAGAAATGTTTATGAAGATTAACAATTCTAAATCAAGAAGAAATAATTGGAGAAATATAGATTCATAAAATATGGCAGCAAAAGGCTGATTAAATTGATGAATGCCACAGTCAGATTTGCTCTGTTCTACTGATCCCATGTATCTGCTTAGTGGTCGGGAAACCTTATTATAATTTGATATCAATAATATTAAGCGTGGTTTCATAAAGGAGTTGTTGTACCAGTGTCTAATAGGGCAGAGAAAAATCCATACTCTTATTGCAATCGTTCATTTTCAATGTTGTAATTGAAGAGTCAAAAAAAAAATGCATTAGCTGGTATTTGTAAAAGAAACGGTTTCTATCTGAGGTTTATAGTATTTAGCACAGAACTCAATATCTTCTTGCTTCATAAAACATAGGAAACTGAGACAGTACATGTTTTTGGTTACAAGCCAAAATTTGATTTGTTATTGTAGACATGAAAAC
This sequence comes from Cettia cetti, assembly GCA_013401135.1. NCBI lineage: Eukaryota > Metazoa > Chordata > Aves > Passeriformes > Sylviidae > Cettia > Cettia cetti. The sequence continues at coordinate 16,084 of VZUI01045958.1, read as the reverse complement.
CTTTGTTATAATACTAAATTTACTGCTGCTAAGTCTTTCTAATAATGCATATTGAAAGATTGAAAATTCAGTTACATTAGCAATGCTGTATCTCTAAAATTAATATCTCTGAACATTCATGAGCAAAGCTGTATTAGTCAGGTTCAGTGTAGGACCAGGTTATGGTTATTATAGATCTGGGGAATGATCTTTCCTTTGCATTTATTGAAAATACAGATGTATGGGCACTATGTGCATATGGTCCATATGTCTGTGAGTCCATATGTGCAGGTGTAGGACTGCTCACATTCCTAAAACCCATACCTGAAGAAACAAAAGGGTAAACAACTTGTACACTTATATTGTATGGAGAACTTAGGAAAATTTCATTGTTGGGCAATGTTGAGACAGACTGAGCATTCTGGACTGCTGCCCTCAGCACTGCATGAGCTCTCTGCCTGGCTGGCTTGCCACTTGCTATCAGCTCTCTGTCCTCCTCTTGTGTTCACAGAGGAGGAGAATTTGAGTGGTGTGTGACAAGCAGAAATGTTCTTCTGATGTTCCTGGGTTAAATAATTATTTTTCTCCAAATGAGACTAATGTTCTCAACTACTTGCACATGAAAACACACACAGTGAGCCCAATACTATAGGAAACTAGAGAACAATGAGGTTGAAATTCTGAGGAGTTACCAGTACAGAGACAGAAAGTCTTGGAATTTTTTTGAGTGTTTGCAGTGTTTCTTGAACTGCTAGAATTAAGGAAATTAAGGAAAAAGTTGAGATGAAGAGCTGTTACTGATATTGGTCCAGAAGGTTGCAGAGGGGTTGGCGGGGGAAGTGTGGCAACATCTGAATTGTCTTTCTAGAAAGCTGAGGTGAAGTGCTGTTACAGGAATCAACTGTGCTTATTGCACTGCAGTCCGTGAGCTCAGGTGGGAGTGCACTGCAGGATATTGGGTTAAAAACAGCTCTGCTGACATTTTGCAATGAAGAGAATTGTCAGAGCAATCCTAGCTGGCTCCTGTTCCCAGTTCTTTGCATCTGCCACCTGTCTGCTGCGATTGTTGAGCAGATTTGTAACTTTGAGACTTTTCCTGGACATCCTCATTGCTTTTTTCTGTTGCTGTTGTGTTGTGCTCCACGCTTGGACCTTCAGACCTGCTGCTAAGTTCCTCTGGTTTGGATTTTTGTTTTGTTTTTTTTATTCTGTGCCTGCCTCTCTACTCCTTTTCTGAGTTATTTCCTAATGTAAAGATGGACCAAAACCTCAACAAGAAACAGCAGAGCTGCTTAACCTGAAAGCAAAAAGCCAAGTGTGGAACTACAGAAATTTCTCAAGCTTTTTTCCAAAGCAGCACAAAAGAAAATTTGTTTGACAGGGACTCTTGGAATAGGGTGTTTAACCTGGAAATATGTAAGGAATGCCTGATGAGGGGTAAATCTGTATCCTAGAGTATGGACTTCATGCAAATTCAGCAGGATTTGCCTTCCAAACAAAAACTGCAGTATAAGCTTTTATTTCTTTCCTTTTGCAGAGGTAGTTTTGATGGAATCTCATTTCTAACAAACCTTACGTTGTTTACACCTACAGCTTTTGATCTTGTGTCCATACAGCAGCTGTCAGGAAAACACCAAGCCCACAAATAACTGATTAGACAGGAGGCACAAAGAACACAAGCTGCTACTGTTTGGAAAGCTCAGCACTCCTTCCAAAGACTTTGCCCCGTTTGAACCCCACCAGTTTTACTTCCACTAATGATATATTGTATAGCTTGTTTGGCAGAGTGGGAGTTTGTCATAAGTTTCTCTTTTGTTCAGCCCTGAAATCAGGCTGAAATATGCAATTACAGTTACTTGTCATCAGAGGTCGTGTTTTTCAATAGAGAAAGTGCTGCAATGCCTCTTAAATGGTTTCTTGATGATAATTTGTATCAGCTGCCCAAAAGAAGCAACAGTGTGATGATGCTGCCTCAAAAGAGCTTTTTATCAAAGGTTAGAAATAATCTTTGTCATTCAAGAGACTGAATTTTCAATGAAGATGGCCAGATCTTTGCAGCCTGTTTGCCAGTTTGCTCAGGTTTTGGGTTGGTTTTGGTGGGAGTGTTGGGGTTCTTTTTTCCATTACTAGCATCAGCTTTCAGGCAGCAGCATCTGCTTTCTGGAAGGGGGAACAGAGCCCTGTCTCAGGAAATCCTTTGTTAATATTGTAACAGATGATGCATTTTTCATAGCACACAAGCTCAGTTTGGTCTCTGCCAGCCAAAGCCTCAAAAGGAGCTGCAGTGGCTCCCAAAACTCTCATTTGGCACCTGCATGTGTAAGAGCCCCCCACATTTATAAGTTATTTTATTCCAAACCTGGTACTTTTCCACGTTTTCTTAGAGCAGAAGAAAGTTGGAAGGTTTTGTTCAGGATAAGAATTGCAAGATTAGATCATGGTCAGACTCGTGAGATGTTTTATCATTTTAGAGAGAAGTGAAAACCTGGGCAGGCAGGGGAGGATAAAGCATTTGTGCAACCCTGAATCTTTTTTTCACTTCTCCAAGTAAATACAACAGTGATTAAAAAGAGAACATAGAGGGTTTGGATATGTGGGTAACCAGCAATCTCCATGATATAAATAATTAACTTTTTTATTAAATACACTTCGTTTGAGACCTGATTATTTCTAATAATTAATGCAAAAATTTAATTATGGGACGAAGCCATAGATCTTTCTAAGATAAGCATTTTTCTCTTTACATTAGCATATTCTTTTCTGATGGAAAAAGAAATGCTTTCCTACCTTTTTTCTGACAATAAAAATCTGTTATTTGTATCTGAAATTTTTCCACAGACACTAAACTTACTTTGAGCCTATACATAAAATGTGTTTTCTCCAATTCGCAGCACTCTTAAAATTTAAAAATCTATTCCTGCTCTTGAAGGTTATTTATAACAATTGATAAAACACTTAGTGCTGGCATTTAGATTAAAAGCACCTTGAGTTACATTTGTCTTGGCATCCTTTTTTCAAAATTGCACAGCAAATGCAGGTTTTCAAGAGGAACTGTGTGGCTCTGTAGGGTCAGGAATTGAAAGGGAAAAATAGATGTTCAGGAATTATTTCTGCAGTTTTACCTGTCTGCAGCGGCCATGCATGCACACTTAGTACTAGAGTATCAGTGTTGTGACTAATTAATCTTGATATGTGTGAAGTAAATGAGGGATGTGCAATAAATCCTGCCTGGACGGGCGAGAAATTGAGTTCTGATTTTGATTATACCTTTGCCAACACTATTTTTTTAAGCAAGGTGTTTTATAATAAAGGAAAACACCAAAACTGTTGTTCTTCCCCCCCCTTTCCCTTCTGTTCTATTAGTGCTTTAACATCAGGAGAAAGTAGATGGTAATTGACTTTCCAAATTGGGAAACCCAGCGTGCTGAGAGGCACTTGCTTGAGAGCTGAAAGAGGGGAAAATCAATAAGGAAATGAGAAAGTTGCCATTTCTAGTACTCCATTAGCTGCTGTGTAATAAGATCCCATCAAATAAATCTTATCAGCAGAACAAGTGCATCTAAGAGCAGAAAATTTCACAAATGGTGAGAGTTTAGACTGTGGTTTTCTGGTGTCTCATGTACACACAGCTTGAGCACTGCTGGGTGAAGCAGTCAATATGTGAAGTGCCAGTGCATGTGACTGGGCAGATTCTTATTGATCTTGGTGAGGCTTGGGTCAGGTGTAGCAGCCAAAAATTCAGAATTGGTCAGCTGAAAATGAATGATGATTTAGGCCATATTTTCTCATTAATTTTCCTATTGAATAGAGGGAGAGAGAACAGAAAAAAAAAGATTAAAAATGTGTGCAGTGAGGCTTGGAATTTCTGGTATGCTGCCCTATTTTGGTGTGACATCCAAATGAGGCTGATATTTTGTATTACTGGAGGATAAACAGGATTGATTTTTTTCACTCATTAATAACATCCGTGTTTATTAGAAGAATATATAGTAAAAGCATCAACAAAGGAGTTAATTGAGGAGAATCACAAATCTCTATATTTGATATTGATTTCATGGTGTTTGACTTTATTGTAGGAGTGGTGTTAGATAACTATCGCCTCAATTCCTGCTTCTTTTTCTTACACAGACATTTCTTTGTTGGCCAGCTGGTGATTAAATAGTGCTTAAATGATAGTCAAATGTTGTTAATCTTGCCTAGATTGTCTTTTTTATTTTTTCTTTTTTTTTTTTTTTATTCCTTCCTAGTGGTACAGAAGAATCCTTATGTTCTTGGCTGAGGCTTTTTTTAAACACCTGTTTAGAAATCTTCATAACTAATGTGAGGTTACTCCCTCTTCATCCTGCTTTTGTGATACAGGATGCATATTTCTTGCATCTATATCAAAGATGATTTAGTCAGCTAAGATTACTCTTGCTTCCACTGATCTCAGTAGGTTTATTCTATAAATACGTGTGGAATTGCTTATGAATTAAGAAACAATCTTCTTACACTGACAAATAATTTATTAGGTCAGTCTCAATCAAACTGCTGGGGAGATTGACTTTTGCCATGTTACATCATTAATAAAATAATGGATGTTAAATAGAGTGTTTTCCCGTCAGGATGTTCACACTGCTTTTCTGTGTTACTTGTTTTCTTCTGTTCATGAAGTGCTTCATAATGGAGTTTCTACTAATTTTATATTCATAGAATTTTAATTGTATGGGCTTCCCTCCTGGCATGCATTAATGTGGTAGCACCTACAAATCTAATAAAATATCCATTCTTATAATAAATTTCAGTCACTGTTGGAATAAAAGCATTCCAGATCAGTCAGAACATCACTCAAGCTCATGTTTTCTAGGCCATGGCAGTCTCAGGCTTTAGATTTAGTGTAAAATTTGATGCAATTTAAACTGGGAAATAGCTCTGGGAGCAGAAATGCTAACTTGAGACTTGTTCCTCCCAAATTTTATAGCCAGCATCCAGGCTGACAGGGCCTGCTGTTGTGTGTCCTGCTATGCCACTGAAGGGGCAGGCAGAGAAATCAGGAGTGAAGTGGAGAGGAGGGAGTGACGGTTTTAAGATTTAACTGGTAATAAGTTAAATTAATTTCCCCAGGTTGAGCCCATTTAACCTGTGATGGTGGCTGGTGATATCCCTGACTGGTTTTTGATCCAGAAGTGTTTCTTTCATTGTGAGAGAGCAGCTTTGGGTGGGCAAATGGAGTCCAGCCAGGGAAAACACAACAATGTCAAAAGCTGGTTGAATATTAATACATTTATTTTGCATTCCAGAATTAATGTGCTTTGACTTTGAATTAGTTGCATAGAAATTGTGTACACAGTAAGCTTTAGTGTGATTTTTAAAAGCACTTCAGCCTCTGGAGCTGTGAGGTGTACTTCCAAATCTAGATCCATTAAAAGAATTGCTCTGCAGCAGGAATCTCAAAGAAAACACCAGTAGTGTGATACGAGCCTGAGAAGCACAAATTATATAGTTATTGTTTCTCTAAATGGAAATATTTAAATTTCTTTTAGGCCTTTCAGTTACTAGTACGATTTGTCATCTGTTTCCATGACTGTTTGATTGAAATTAACAGAAAATGAATATCAGTGAAAAATCAAGCTGGTAAATTATGGAAAGGTGGAAACACTTTTCCTGTCTTTGTCAAACCAAAGTAATGTGAAAAGTATTCCATCTTTACTGCTCTTCTGAGGATTGATTTTATTTGGGGAATACAGTTTACTGAGAAAAAGAAGAATAAAGTTTTAATTTGTTTCTTTTTATAAGCAAAACTGCAGTTTGCTGTGCTAATTAGAGCAGCTGGGTTGCACAGCCTGCCTTAAATCCCAGAGGAAATCAGGAAAAGAGGCTGGATTTAAGTAATTCTGACTTTCTCCAAGGTTTTAAATCAGAACCTCTTTTGGTTAATGGGGAAAGCTTAGAGATTCAGTTTTTATTTGGGGAAGGAGTGATGGGGAATTCTTCTCTATTCATATTTCACTCAAGGCATGGCCTTTTGATTTAGAAAAACTACCACAGCCAAACAGTGGCCAGCAGTACTTTTAAATTTCTTGGAGCAGGCTGAGCTCTCTGAGAGATGCCTGAACACAGAAGGGAATAGAATATAGAGAAGCTCCTGGAAGAATAAAAGATGTGTTGGTGCTCTCAGGTTTTTTAACAGACTTATGTCTTTCACCCAAGGTAATTAATATATTAAATGACTCCACTTTGGGAGACACATTTGGGTGTCCTATCAGATGCTGGTTATGCTAAGTCTGATCTTTATTTGTATTATTTTTCACTCTAAGTTCAAATCATAACTACATTGATTCTTTTTTTCTCCCTATCTTAAGTCTGATTGTGTAAGCTTGGTTTGGTGATTTAAAAAATACACTATCACAGCTTCTGAGGTTTGATGTGAAACTTTTTATTATGAATAGCTTGACTGCAATGTAAATGTCTGGATACTAATGCTTGTCAACCTCAAACACCAGAAAACTTCAATGTGCTGACAAAAACATGGGCTAAAACAGCCTTTGAAATACTGTGAAAAGAATTTACTTAACTAGTGAAGAGAAAAATGTCAGTTTGTCTTGAGTCAGGAAAATGAAAATTAATGAGAGTTGCTACATATGTAAATGTACTGCTTCAGAGAATTGTGGCAGAGATCTTCTCTCTCCATCTGCAGTGAGGAGAAAAAAATCTATAGAATTTTTAGTGAATCATTTGTGAAGCATATCTAACAGAAATTAATGGGTAGAATAAGAAGATCAGTTTTATGTTGGGGCAAAATTTTACCTTCATCAGCCAGGTTTTTCCTAGCTTGTAACCTCCTACTCCAAAATACCAGGCCTAACTGCATGAGTAAATAAATGTACTTGGCAGCAGTGTTATAAATAATCAGATTAGATGGGTGCATTAAGAATTAATAACATTTAAATTTAAACCCCTGTATCTCACTCTGGATATCAATACCCATTGTAGTAAAGAGCATGGCAATACAATGTGTTAATCTTGTGTGAATCATAATTTTTTTGGTTGTAACTCACCTGATTTCTGATTGCTTGCAATCACATGGCTGTGATTATTGAGGCTTAGATCATATTTCAGTTGCAACCAAATGCCAAGTTAATGATAGAAAGATCACATGCAGCTTAAAAGTAGCTGCAGAGCTGTGAAAAATCAAAATGTGCTAATTGCTTTAATCACCTACTGATTTTCTTGGAATTAATGAAGGTTAAAGTCAGATGTAAAGAAATCAAAGTGATTTTATTATGTGCCCAATATTTTGTCACTTTGAGGTGCAGGGTTAGAACTCCTTGTATTTGTGTGTTTATCAGAGCTGATAAGGAGGAGCTCACCCTGGTGCTGTCCTTACAATGGGCTCTGTGCTAAGTGGTATCTTCATTTAAATGAGTTTTTCTTCTATTGAGAGCAAGGGAAGGCAAGGTTTTGACACTTCTGACATGCCAGGAAAGCTGAGAGAACAGAAAATTCCTTATGTTTTTTCTGGGATTTCATTTTGCAGTCTACCTGGTAATACATATAGAAGTTCTGCTTTTAAATACTTAGGTATTTGCAATGTTAATAAAAGATGCTGAAGGAAATTCTGCACACTGACACTTTAACTACTGTAACTACCTGCTGTATTTGACTTCTTTAAATTAATACATGGTTTCATTTTCTGAAAATGATTCCGTTTGGCAAAATTGGAAAAAATTTTGCGCGTTAATTGTTAAACGCAAACACCATAAAAATAATATAATGTGGCCAATATCCATTGGGAGAGAAGTTTTTCCTCAAACATTTTTACTCAAAGTCATCTGAAATATATTTTATTCTGTATTCTTACTTTCAGTATTTGGGCAGAGGGGAGGGTCACCCAGAGCAGGTTGCACAGGCAGGTTTTGAATATCTCCAGAGATGGAGACTCCATATCTGGAATTTAAATTTGAAGTGGGAATTCATTGCCTTAAATTAATTATGACCAATAGTTATAAACTGATGAATTGACAGAGCCTAACATGCAGAGAAAAGCAGCTGAAATTAAAACCCACCTGGATTACTTCACCAGCAACCCAAAATTAAATGAAGCAAGCAGTCAAAATTTTAGTACAAAATTAAGTTTTTTAACTCATTGACAGCCAGTATTCTTAGCATTAAAAAGTCTTTACAATTAAGGGTGTAGATCTATATCAAAAACAATGTTGACATTTATACTCATGTGTCTAGAATTCAGTGAGGTATTGAGGATTGTGCATCATCTTATAATCCACAAGCCAGCTGAGGTGCTGAGAAATTTTTTCTGTGTTACAGACTCCTGATGATTTTTATAGCCTCATTATATTAGAAATATTCAGCGTAATTCTGTGTTAATGATAGAACTGTAACCAGAGAAGACATTGGGATAATGTGCAATTAAGGTTCTTAATGTGTTAAAGATCCACACATGCACCGAAAAGATTAAAGAACCCCAACCTTAGTTTGTCACAAATACGAAATTAAGGCTCTTCATTGCCCCAAACACGCAGAACTGTAGAGTTCAACAACCATTGAGCCTCCATGAAACCGAGTGTGAAATGTGCAGGCCAGTGATGGATCACACAGAAAATGCATTTATGGCTGTTTCAGCCTCTGAAACAAGCCCAGAGCGAGGTTAATGCTCATCATTCTACAGCACTGGCTTAAGCCTTGCAAGGAATCCAAGACAAAGCTTCAGACAAATTAGCACAAAGCTGGCTTAGTTTAGAAACTTGTTTCACAGTTTTTTGTTTCAAAAGGAAGCAAAATTTTACCCCTACTTGTAAAGAAACCTTTCCTTGGCCGCCTGCCAGAGGCAGGCTGGGGATCAGATACAGCAGCAGCTTTGCCTTTCTGTCAAACAAAGCCACAAGATTTCAAAATCATTAGAAAGTGATTGCAGAAAAGCAATGAAAGAAGTAGGCAAAAACAACCATTATCCCAGCAGCTGAGGTTTCTGGAATTTGGTAGTTCTTATTCCCAGAATATCTTGCAGGCAGGGAAGCCACTGCTGGTGGAACATGAGCTTCTAAAGTGGAAGATGCCATGGAAGTGCTTTGATTTATAATTCATGCAGTGCAAGTGCAGTCAGAAGCCAATTCTTTCAGACTACTTTTACAGAGCTAGGGAACTACAGAAAATACTGAATCTTGGGAAAAGGTGAACAGCTTTCATTACACTTGCTGACTGAATGGTGTAGATCACAGTTTTTTCTTATTTAATTTTTCCTGTAATACACAACTGTGTTTACATCAGCTGATGAGAGGAATCTCACACTGACAAGCAGTTTTACTAAAGGCCTGGTACAGAAAGTGTAGTTGTTTAAAGCTGTAGAAGGAAACATGCAATGTCACTTCCAGGAGGGTTTTTGATTTAAAATATTTGGAAATTTCTCCTAGTGTGACCTTACCACAGTCATGTCTATCCCCAGACGGGCTGTGACAAAATGGAAATCTTGCAACTTTAAATGTTGGCACTTTCATTTTAAAATCAGAAGTTACCAAGAAAATTTAGGAGTAAAAGTTCAAGTAAAAGGACTTGAATTGCAGAATCTGTCAGCCTGCAGCAGCATCACCAAAGTGGGTGCAAAATACAGCAATGCAAACTTGTATTTTGGGGTGGGTAAAACAGACTCCTGGTGCCTAGTGAGCCATAGCATTTTTCACCAAGGAACAATGGAGAACAATTTGTCTCTACTGGAATAATGTCACCTAAAAAAATGTAGTGTGGGCAGGTCCCTCTCTGGAAAATAAATTGTTTTATGATGGACTACAGGCTAATTTTGATAGGGTTCATTAGGTAGTGAAAGGGTTGAAGGCACTGCAACTGTACTGATTTATAAGAGTCAAGATTTTCCAATCTCTGTAACCAATCTCTGAGACTGTATTAAAATATAAAGTACTACCATGGGGTACCAATGAAAAATAAGCAGGGAATTTGTTATCCACGTGGGAAAAGGAAGGTGGGAAGGTTTTGGCAGTGAGTGATGCTGAATGGTTGGCTTCTGTGAGAAGCTGCTGGAAGCTTCCCCCATTTCCAGCAGAGCCAATGCCAACCTCCAGGATGGACCTGCCACCAGCAGGGACAGGGCCTCTGGCAAAACAGGTTTTAGAAAGGGAAAAAACTGCTTTTCTCAGTTCTGAGTCTTTGCTAAAGTGGAACTCTCATAAATGGGCAGAAATATTGAGCTGCTCTGCAGTGGTGGAACTTGTTTGGTGTGTGCCCAAAGCATGATGCCCCTCTGTATGTAGCAAATCTGAGAATTCTATAAAAGTCTAAATTTTGAGGTTTTTGGCTTTTCTCAGCACTGATTCCTTGCTAAAGTGGAGCTGTTTTTTCATTAATGGGCAGAAATACTGAGGTGCTGTGCAGTGGTGGAACTCGTTTGGTGTGTGCCCAAAGCATGATGTCCCAGCTCTTTCTCTGTGTATCGAATCTGAAAATTCTATTAAAGCCTAGATTTTTACCAAGATCACACATTTTGTTCAGAATACTGTGACAATTTTAAACATAAAAAATATTTGCTTCTATTGAGGTAAAAAGTATGTTCCAGAGATATTTTAGTTTTACTTGCTTATCATTCAGCATCACATGCACACACACCCCTGTGAGGAAGAGTATTCAAAATAATTACCCTCACAAAAATGCAACTGATGCTGGATGTATTACTTGAAAGTCTGCTTGTGCTTTCAATTCTCAGTGCTTTGAAAATCAGGTGCTTTTCAAAATATTATCTGTCAAATATAAATTCAGTGTGTAATTAGCACTTGCTGGTTACTGATTAGGCCTTCAAGTTTCATATTCTAAAAAGAAATTCTTAATATATACGTTAATTACAGATATGTGTAAGATTCTGTATAGACCTGTATTTGATTATACTCTTGAGTTTTTAATAAATGTAATTAAAAGACCATAAATATTTAAAGATATAATGGCATCCTTAATCTTATACTATTTAATGGAATTTTATACAGTATTCTTAAACATGTAGTGCCATCCTCAAACCCCAAAATGTTAAATTTTTCTCAGCCTTCCCACTGACCTTTTTTAAACCAATTGTTCATTCCTCACACCTTAGACCAGTGCAAGATCAGGTGGTCCAGAAGCCCTCTTGGTGTTGTATGAGAGTAGAAAGAATGAGGGGACTGCATCAGATGCACTTTAGATAATTTTCTTTTTTTTATTATTTTTGTTTGCTAGGTTGATTTTGAAATTTTGAATTTTTAATGGTCAGTGGTGCCTCTGCAACGCTGGATTGCAATGATTCTTTGTACAGTCTTTCACACCTCTTTTAAACCTAAAAAAGTAAAGCAGCCATGGGAAACTCAAGGCTTTTTTCAGAGGCATTTAACTGTATGTGTATTTCTAATAAAGACTTTTGTGACTTTGAGCATAAAAAGGAGGCTCTTTAATCTGAAACATCATTACTGTAATATGCAAACTCTGATTTATAACTGTTGTCAAGTTTTACCTCCAAAATTATTATTCTAAAATAGCATATTTATCAAGAAATAAATCTCACTACATTTTTTGCAGCTGAATTAAATGACTATGAGGTTGTTAAAGATGTTTCTGTTGCAGAGTGAATATATTAAATTGTCTATGCAGCCTTTTGTATATTCCTACAAAATTGGCAAGCTTTTTCAATACCAAGTAAAAGTTTTTCTTTGTATGTATTCACATAATCTGTGGTTGGAGTAGCTGAGTATTTTATGAGCAAAGATTGAGAGGATTCATGCAGAAGTGAAATAAATAACTTCTAGGTAACTGAGCCCACTTCATTACTCATTGGTTCAAATGCAGTTTACAAATTTTAAAAGCAAAATTGTCGTGTTCAATGCTGTGTAAGTAGTAAATATAAAAAAAAAAAAGCATGTAATATCTTATGTACCAAGAGCTGAACATCAGAATTATAATCAAAGACAGAAACAGAGTTGGAATAGCCTCTGACAGGGGTAGGAAATGGGAGAGATGAATGATGTATCTGAAGTGGACAAAGAACATGAGGTTCCTGATTGCAGAATAATAATGAGGTGGCCAGAAAGAGACTGGAGAGAAAAGTGAATTTCATTTGCATCCTTTCAGTGCTGCATTAGAAATTCCTTAGGAGCCAGTGAGAATGGCACCTCATGAAGGGAATTAAGAAAGGAAAAATAACGAGGAACCTGACCTGGGAAATATTCCTTGAACTTCTCAACTGTGCCCGAATATTTTTTTTAACACGGTGATTTATTCTGAACTTCAGAGAAAAAAGCTGAATGCAGGAATGAGCACCAGAGGTTCCTCAGTGCAGAACACTTCTGTGGGTAAGACTCTGAGGAAGGGCATGTTGTGTATTTAAGCCTTGTTCTTGCTCTGCTGTTTTTCTGTCTGCCTCATCTGGCTTCCAACCCATGTCACAGGCAATGCTCCTAATGTACAAAAGGGATTCTAAAATAAATCAAAAGGAAGTTTTTGACATTTTGTTTTATTTATTGTTCAGGTGGTTTAGCTTTCTGATTTGTTAATCAATTTTTATACATGAGTAGAAGGTTAATGTAGAAGCCTTCATGGAAACCCCTGATAGCTGGCCTCGAAAACTTTATTTGTACTTTTGGAAAGCAAGGTGATTCCTGAACTTCTTAAAGGAGCACATTATCTTCTTTTAATGGTGGGTATTTTTCAGTTATAGCTTAATAAAAAAAATGGGGATTTGTAGAGTCTTTCCATTCAGACTTGCTATAACCAGCAATGTAAAAGTACATTTCTTAGATATGTTTTCCAGTTCTGGATGGATTCAGGTGACTCTGTGCAGTGTTCTGACCCTGCAAAGGCACGTTAGAGGATTTCTGAATTTGGATAAACTGGTGACCCTGCACACCTATGCTCCCTTCATCTTGACTGTTTTGAATTGCCCACTGTGCTTTGATACACATTTCTAATTTCATATTCCTTTTGTTTTCATGGGAGCACTTTAGAATCTCATTCTTTAGCACAACCTTTCTCGTTTTACAGTGTCCTGTTTTTAAATACCCATTCACTCACTCTCTGGAGCAGATAATCCTGATGCTGGTGTAAATTGGAGGTGACCTTGGAAATCCATTGGCTGCACCAGAGCAAAATTACTGAGAGTGGGAGGAGAATCAAGAGCATGAGATTCTAACTTGTTTAAATTAACTATTCTCCAGGACAGAGGACTTGCATTTATTTCCCTACTAAGTGTATCAATACATTAATTTGGGCTATTTCACTTATAAAGATTGCTGCTTCATTGAGAGTAATAAACCCTCAGATGTAATTTACAAAGCAGAGTGATTTAACTGCTTCATCTTTATGTAATTCTGAGTCTTATCATCTTTGGGCAAAGCATCCCTGATTAAAGTCTTTTGTAACATCACGTGACAGCAGCATTAGCACTGAGATCTTGCTCTGAGTTTTATTGATTGGGAAATATGGGTGATTCAGTAGTGAAAATAGTTGAGATCAGCTAAAAGCGTGCGTGAAACAGCTCTGTTCCCCTGAAAAAAGGAATAATTCAGCATTCAGGGGGTTAGACTGCCACAGAAAAGACACAGAGTGTTTTAGAACCACTGTGGTTGTCATTTAGCCAGCATGTTCTGTGCTTTAGGCTTTCCTTTGAGATCTAAAGAACTCACTGATAACAGCAATGATTATCTTCTCCACCTTGGCCAGCAGTTTTGTCTCCAGATCCTGGGCTGAGTAATAGAATGTTGAAACCTTCCCACTCCACCAGATTGGTGTGATTTTCAAAGAGCACAGATGGGAAGGTAAAGTAATTAGCAACCTTCCTGCTTTGGCCTTGTGATCAAACTTTTTGAGGTAATAAGAGAAAAAAGTAACCACAGCAGGAAAATGCCATCATAATCCCTCCAATTAACATAGCTTTAATTATGACACAATTATGTGTAAACCCTCTCACATCTGGTGTGCAGATAATCAACACTGGGATAATCTGGCTGAGCAATGGATGCCACTTAGAGACATCTAAGAAATGTAAACTCTACCAGAGAAGATTTTAGATCACTCAAGTGTCCTTTTGTACTGCTGTGCTTGGTTTCTCTCCCTGCAGATCTACATCTCTGTCCTGCCTCCGTTCCATCAATGCTTTGTGTCAGCAGAACTCTTATTTACCTCTTATTTACCTCCAGAAGCAAAAGGATGCTGCTTTTAGTTCTAGTCACAGAGTGGAAGGAAACTTCCAAAACAAACCATCTTATTTATGTCCTTGAGAGCTGAGTCCTGTACTGACTTGGAAATGCATATTTATGATTTCTGAGAAATCCTCTGTGACTCAAGCTCTAGGGTAGAAATAAAACAGGAAAACCAGATGCACTCAAATTATTACAAGATTGATTGAATATCAATAAAAATCTAATAGAATAACATGCAGCTTTTAAAGAGAAAATGGAGAAAAGTATGAATCACTATAATAGTCCAAGGTTACATTTTTAATATTTTATTTTTTAATATTTTAATTTTTCAAATATTTTAATTTTTAATCTTTGAAATTATTTTGTTCAAAAAGAGTAATATTTAATTTGGATTTCTTTCATATGATGCTAAGGCTTTTCTGACTGCAAGGCATAAGTGAAAACTAACTGTGATTTAACAGATCTGTGTGACTTTTCCTTAAACTGCTGTCAATAAAGCTGGCTATTGAAGAATTATTAAACATCTTTAGTGCTTGTCACCGTGCAAGAAGTTTTATTGAAGTGGTTTGAACTGGAATATCAAATTATATTGTGGAGCCCTTCATTCAAGGGATAACAAAGCTAATGATCCCCATTGACTCAATTTTATTTCAGATAAAGTGCATTCAGTACTTGGATAAGGAAATTAAGGAAACAGAAATTTAAGAATTTTTTTGTCTCTTGTGTGTGCTTGCAGACTGTGAGTGGCACTATTTTCTGTGAATCAGGCTTCTGTCTGATTGCAAGTCTTCAGGTGGTGGGGGTCTCGAAAATGAATATTAGTAATATCTTCTGATAACAATCCTGAGAAAGGCTAACATGAGTGCTTCAGTAATCCTTGTTATTTTCAGGTCAAAAGGAACCCATTTCCTTTCTCACTCCATGGCAAAGGAGCCTCTCTTTAAGGGTTAAGGATGGGTGAAAAGCCAGGGCATCTTTGAAGAGATTTCTCTTCCACATCTGTCTTATGTGACTTCAGAACAAAATCATCTCCTATAATCTTTCTAAATTCAGTATCAAAGTGAAAGGCAGATTATACTAATCTTTCACTAACCATGCAGAGCAGAAAAGTCAATATTAGTCACAGCACGTCTATCCTTTAAAAGGCAGTGCTGTGTTTAACTTCTTGGTCTTATGAGGTCCTGCAATGAATAACCTTGTATTATTTTAACTGTGTCCTAAAGCAGAATCCACTGAAGCCAAGCAGAACACTTTTTATGACTTTAGAGTGCTTTGGATCAATCAGTTATCTAAATATGGTCTTTTTATTGTTCTAAATCAATAAATCTGTTGCTCTGGCATATTTTCAAGTTGCTTATTCACCCAACAGTCTCTTCATAGCAAACCACAGTGTTGCCAAATTGCTTTGGGTTTACTTTGCATTGATGAGTCCCAGGTTTTTTTGAGTGTAACAGATCTTTAAAATTCAACATGTCTTGCTGGCTGGTCCCACTCAGGGCGGCAGTCAGTGGCTGGGTGTCTGGGAGCAGTGACAGGAGGTGACCTCAGCAGTCAGTGCTGGGCTGGCACTGTTTGGCAGTGACAGGGACAGTGGCCCTGAGGGCACCCTGAGCAAACTGGGCAGTGCTGAGGGTGTGGAGCAGCTGGTAGTGCTGGAGGGAAGGGATTCCATCCCAGAGGGACCTTGATGAGGTGTGGGCTCATGGTGATGCCTTGGGCAGGCTGACCTGGAACAGAGACTGGACAGAGCCAGAGAATAAAGCAGGGATTTATTGAAAAGCCTCCAGGATCCACCTTGGGCAGGACAAGAGCCTGGCCAGGGCTGCACCCAAGGGGGACCCAAAATGGTCCCAAAATGGACAAAGGGTGCCCAGGTGTCACCCTTGGATCAGTTTGGGTCCATTTGCACTTTGGGGTTGAATTGTCCAGTCCCAGCTCCAGGCTGT
>VZUI01045956.1:0-10033 GCA_013401135.1 Cettia cetti | reverse complement strand
GCTCCAGCCCCTCCAGGGCTCTCTTGCCAGGAGGGTCCCGGAGCTGCCCCAGCACTGGAGGTGCCCCAGCAGGGCCAGCACAGGGGTTGTTCACTCCTGGTGATGTTCAAACAACATCACAACACCCCAAAAGCCTCCCCAAATCCACTCTTTGCAATGCCACCACTAAGCCACCCTCAGGAGAGAGCAATTCCCAAAACAACCCTTCCCTGGGGCCTCTTCCCATTGGAAGGGAGGGATGGAGCTCTTTATGATCCAGGTGCTTGGACTGAGTCCCACGAGAGGCTTTAGCACCTGCCCTACCTGTCAAAGCATCACTTTGGGAATCTTCACACTGTGCTGCCCTTTGCATATGGATCCAGCTCCAGCAAATCCCTGGATCTGCTGAGGACACAAAGGTGTCCCTGTCCTCCCAAGGCCATTCCCAGGCTCCTGGAGACCTGCAAATCTCCACTGAAGAGAAACAAAACAATGGCTGAGAGATGAATTCGTCAGCACGAGAGGACGCTGATGTTTATTGACATCAGTGGAATAAATAAACAAGACAATAAATTTCGAATTGCTGCTGGAATCACTCGCTAGTGCTGGATATTGAATTTTACCTGTTTTTATTGTTTGTGGAATGGGCTGCTGGTTTATGCATCATCATCTTTTTGATATACTGATTCTGGATGATTTGATTGTGTATCCTGGAAAGAAAGAGGGGGAAAAAATATCCCTGCTAAGCCTGCAATGTGCAGTTGAACCACACCAACGTTGCAGAGATAAAAACGGAATTATTCCATCCCAGTGTGACAAAGTGACCTGCCTCATCCTGGGAAATGATGTAAAAGGAAATGCTCCTGAAGCTTCCAAGGCACAACTTTTCTCCCTAATTTCTGAACACACAAAGCTAAGAACTGGGAAATGAAATTGTTCTAAATCTTGTGGGCTCTGACAGGCCCCTTGTGTGGTGGGAGGAGTGGTCCAGGACGGTCCAGTCTGAAGATTTCTCCCAATAGATTTGATTTTTGCAGAACCAAGACTTACTCAAATCCTCCCCAGAGATCTTGGTTTTTCCTGGGAATTTTGAAAGATTCTTTAGTTTTACCCCATTCTGATTTTCCCCTACCTTAAAATCCCTGGGATTTTGCAGCTGGTTTGCCTGAGCTCTTAGGGAATTACCTTGCTTTGGCTTAGTGTCCATATTTCCTTGCATCCCAGGAGTTTATGGGAAGAACACTGACTGTTTGGTCCTGGGTTCCTCTTACTCTTCCCAAATTTTTTGACTGAAAGTACCAACCAGGGGCACAAGGTCCCCATGGGATGCAGGCAGTCAATCCTGATTCCCTTAAAATTCATATAAAAGGGCTTAAAATTCATGTCAAAGTAGCATGGGAAGGCTTTCTGTGCTTCCCTTTTCCTCAGGAACACCCTCTGCTGCATGGCTGGGACTGCACTGACTTCTTCCCAGAATTCAACCCCCAGGACATGGCAGGGAGGGACAGCAGGCCCTGGAGTCCAGGAATGGGGAATTTTGAGATGGGCGCTTCTGAACTGCCGCAAACCTTCAATTTCCTCATCTAAAAGGAGGACAAGGGGACATTTGGTCCCAAATCAATCTGTGCCAGGCTGGCTGTGACCCCCAGCTGGGCTTCTTGTTCCGAGGAGAAGGAATTAACTCTGGGATTGTCCCTTCCCCAGCAAGAACAGGACACTCCTCTGCTTTCAGTCAGGTCAGAAAAGAGTAAAAAAATTTCCAGTGTTCAATGGTCAGCCACCAGCGGGACAAAGGCCACCACCACTGGTTTGCCTTAAATCATCTCCTGGTTCTTCCTGCTTTTCCTAAATAAAATTTTCCCTCAAATCAGCTTCTGGTTCTTCCTGATTTTCCCAAATGCAGGATTCGCAGCACAAGAGCTGATCCCACAAGGCTGTGATAGCCCTGGATTCTCCTTGGAGAGCTCTGTGGCTCCTGTACCTCTGATCCACCCCTTATGGGGAAATTTCTCCAGGAATTTAATATTATTTGGAAAGCTGGAATCCCAGGGATTCCCATCCCAAGAATGTATTTCTTAACCCCCTGGCACCACTGCAGTGACACTGACATTCCTGAGCACAGGAATTCCGTGCCAGGTGCTGTCCCACTGCTCCAGCAGGTTTGAAACTCTTCAGCTTTATGGTTTCCTTTTTATTTATTTCTCCCTGGGTCTCCCCTTCTTCTTCCCTGGTGTCTGCAAAGAAGCTGGAGAGCTCCAGTTCCCAGAGGAGCCTCCAGAGCTTGAGCAGCTTCTCCCCTGTCACAAGTGTCAGTCGGGAGCTGGATGAGCTCTACTTCCCAGCCAGGGGTGGGATCTGATTTCCCAAGTTTTCAGTGATTTGTGTTCAAGCCTCTTGATTAAAATCCTGCCTAGCCCAGTGGATCTGAATGGTCGCTATTTCTATTGTGACCTCAGAATGTGTTTGAGTAAAAGCAGCATTAAAGGGAGCCTTTTCAGTGGTTTTGGTCTTCTGGCTGGAAGAGAATTTAGGGAGTTTCCATTTCAAGGCTTTGGAAGAGTGAAAGTCCCAGCAAGCCCAGGTACTATTGACAAAAGCTGAGAAATAACATCCTCCAAAGGCCACAAATCTCCCTGTGAGGAGAGAGAATGATCACAACCATTAATCCTACCTGGATATGGTTGTGCTGATGGTGCTGTAAGAACTCGTTTAGAGGAGGAAATTAATTAATGAAGTTAAATTCAGGTGTCCAGGACTATTTAGCAGTGACTATTTCTGATGACCAGGTGAGTGCCACTGTCACTGTGGGCTCCCTGTACCTGCACACTTTGGGGTAATTAACCTGCTCCGGGTAATTGGCTGCTGCTGTGTGGTTGAACCAAGCAGCTGGCACTTCATCTTTTTAAGAAAGGAGATGTTAATGAGCTTAATTGTCTCCCTGCATCCACAGAGTGATTATCCCGCTCCGAGATGAGGGAGGGGAGGACTCAGCACTTGGGAGAGTTCCCCAACCTCATCAAAGCCTGAGCCGGGTTTTTTAATGAGCTGCTGAGGTTTGCACTGACTCCCCTCCCGTGCGGGTGTGCAGGGGCTGACAGCAGGACAGAGCAGCGCCAGCCAGACATTCTCTGTGTGTCAGGTTCTTCAATAATAATCACACTGCTCATCCACTTAAAACCAAATCCCTCCAAATGAAAATGTCCTGCCTGACACGCTGGATACAGCCCCGTGTGCACGGAAAGAAAACACATTCGCAGTCTAAAAAATCTGCTTTAGATTAGCCTGATGTTTAAGTCATTTGTCTTAGGCTGTAAAAAGACACAGTTGGAAGAAGCATAATGTGATGGGCGAAATATTGAAGCCTGTAAAGATCAATTTTAGGAGCAATTATTCTCTTTTCAAAATCAAAATTCAGTGCTGCTGGTCTTTGTACAGAGCCAACAAGAAAGCTCCTCATCCCCCCTGCAGCAAAACTCCAAATGCTGATTCCTCCAGCTGCTCTCCCACACCCCGGTGCTGATCCAGCAGATGTTTGGGCAGGAAAAGTGGTAATGAACAGGAATTGGTGCTAATATTAAAATTAGCTGTTTTCATTTCAGCCTCCTACCATCCCCAGGAATAAAATCCATCCCTGTGTGCCAACTGAAAGGCAAATGTCCAAGGAGAAAGAAGTGTTCATTTTCAGGTCCTGCCAATTTTCTGGGAAAGCAGGGAACGAAAGAAATGTAATCCCAGTGCTTGTTACAGATTTCTTAAGACAGTGCCTGTTGGGAAGGCTCTGGAATGGTTTTCCATGACGGATGTAAAGGATGTTGCTTTGCAGGAGGTTGGGCTCAGACACAAGGATTTTATGGTCTCAGGTTTGCCATACAAAGATGGAGAAGGGTCTGGAGGGGCCACAGGAGGAGTGACTGGAGGACTTGGAATGTTCTGGAGCAGAGGACACTGAGCTCAGACCTCACCAGGGGCTGCAGCTGTTCCCGAGGGCAGCTCCCATCTCTGCTCTGGGACAGGGACAGCAGCCAGGGCAGGGCTGAGCTGGGCCAGGGCAGGCTCAGGCTGCAGAGCAGGGCAAGGTTCTTCCCCCAGAGGGTGCTGGCACTGCCCAGGCTCCCCAGGGAATGGGCACGGCCCCGAGGCTGCCAGAGCTCCAGGAGCCTTTGGACAGCGCTGCCAGGGATGCCCAGGGTGGGGTTGTTGGGGGGGTCTGGGCAGGGACAGGGGCTGGATGATCTCTGTGGGTCCCTCCAGCTCAGGAGATGCCAGGATTCTGTGATTTTTTTAAAATCCTTTCCTACTGCAGTTCCCAGTGGGAAATGACTCCTGGGTGAGTTCTAATGAGCAGCCTGCTCTGGGGAGTACTGGAGATTTCTTCCTCCCCAGTGACCATCCCTGAGGGCTCCAGAGGGCAGAGCTCAGTGTTGGGAATGCAGCTGGTACCAACTTGGAAAACCAGGTGGGGGAACTCGGACACAAACCCTTCTGGGTCACCCTCTGCAGTCACCTCCCTACTCAGAGACTTTAAAGCAGGACCCCAGTGAGGAGAAAGGGAGATAAAACAGGATCCAGGAGATAAAACAGGATCCAGGATATAAAACGGGATCCATGAGATATCAATGTGTTTACTCCTGGATCTGGGTTGTTCTTCAGTGGATATGGGATAAAATAGTGCTGGGCCTAAAGTCCCCTTTGGTATCTTTGGGGAGCGCTAGGCCTAGACTTTGTCACTGCCCTGTGCCACTGCCCTGTGTCACTGCCCTGTGTCACTGCCCTGTGCCACTGTCCTGTGTCACTGCCCTGTGCCACTGCCCTGTGTCACTGCCCTGTGTCACTGCCCTGTGCCACTGTCCTGTGTCACTGCTCTGTGTCACTGCCCTGTGTCACTGCCCTGTGTCACTGCCCTGTGTCACTGCCCTGTGTCACTGCTCTGTCACTGCCCTGTGTCACTGCCCTGTGTCACTGTCCTGTGTCACTGCCCTGTGTCACTGCCCTGTGTCACTGCCCTGTGTCACTGCTCTGTCACTGCCCTGTGTCACTGCCCTGTGTCACTGCTCTGTCACTGTCCTGTGTCACTGTCCTGTGTCACTGCCCTGTGTCACTGCCCTGTGTCACTGCCCTGTGTCACTGCTCTGTCACTGCTCTGCACAGGCCACAGGATTAGACATAAGGGCAGTCTGATCCACACTGGGCTGTGCACCATTCCAGTTCCAGCATTCCCTGTCCTCAAAGGAGCTGGAAGGGAAGCCTGGGGAGAGCTGCTGGTGGGGAGGATCCAGCCCTCTCCCAGGTGTGCTGGGGCTTGCTGATATCCAAGATGGAGTCAAGGAGCAGCGTTTAAGCACTGCTGGAAGGGCTCCCAACAAGAGTAGCTTTTTATTCCCTGACCTGAAGAGAGCAGCTGGCCCTGCCTGCCTTGTGTTAGCCCAGCAGCAGGGAACCAGCCAGGAGGGGCCAATGCCCAGGAAAAATGCCTCAACCTTTTCTCAGCTCTGTGTCTTGCTGCTGCCTCCAGCCAGCTTTTCTCCATCAGGGATTCCTCCCCGTTACAGGGCTCTGTGCAGCGAGCGAGGTGCAGGGTGCATTCCAAAGCCTTGCAGGAAGTTCCAGGGTTCCAGTTTCACAGCGGTGAGCAGCAGAGTGTGGGCTCTGAGGTGACAGTTGCTGTTTCTTGGTGCTGGGGGATCGCTCTGCTTGGCTTGAGCCTGGTGGGTTGGAGATGTCTGGAGGTGAATTGTGGATGCTGGAACAGCTCCGGCTGTGCCCAACACAGCCCTCAGTGCCAGCAAACCCTGGGGCTCAAGGCTGTGTCCCTCTGCCAGAGCTTTTGGAGGTGTGAAGATGCCTGGCTCAGCCTTTGCTTACCCCTGCAGAGTCCTAAGGGAGGGGACCCCTGTGGCTTGGATTTATTGCCTGCTTAGATCAGAAAACATTGGTGCAGCAGGAAAACAAAGGACTAGGCAGTCCTAGTCCTAACACGGCTAAACCTCGAGATATTTCCATGAGCAGGAGAAGTGAGGACTCATTTTGAACAAAACCATTACAACCAACACAGGTCAGTGTCTGGAGCTGAGACTTCAGTGGCCTAGAACTAGCTTGGACAACATTTTAAGTCCAGGGATAAACCTCCTGAATAGATTTTTGTCTTCCTGCCTCTGGGAATAAAAATTTCCAGCCAATTTTCCAGAGGTGTTGTCCCATCCCTTCCAGAGTGGGATTTGAAGCAGCTGAGGAACCTGCAGAAGAACAGAAAAATAAGCAAGAGGAGCAGGGCCTGATCCTGAGGTTTTGATGTCCTCAGAGAGGAGGTGACACCAGGGAAGGGCAGGATTTGTGCTGGCAGGAATCTGTGCTCAGCCATGCCACCAGGTGGGACAGGGCTGCCGTGTGTGTGACAGTGACACAATTGTGTCACCCAGCCCATCCCCTCTGGTCCCTGACAACCACAAAAACACAGAGGCCATGAAGGGATTTTGTTTCCGTTCCAAAGAGGAAAAGAGAGAAACTTTGGATGGGGCTCTGGGCAACCTGAGGTACCTGTTCATTGCAGAGTTTGGGATTAAATGGCCTTTAAAGCTTCCTTCCCACCCAAATATTCTGTAATTCCATGATTTTGCGCCCTCTCCGCCTGCTCTTGTCCTCTCCTGATACATTTATTGCTTTGGCCATTGCAGCCTCAATTTTTGGAGGTTTCTGATCTTTGTAATCTTCTGATCTTTGGTCTTTTAGACAGCAGCATTTTGTAATCACAATGTGGGCAATAATCATTCCATAACTGCTTCTGTCTTACAGCAAAGGAAAATAATTCTGACCTGGACTCAAAGGAAATGTCACGCACCTCAGGCCAACGGGGAAAATTGATCCTTGTGCTGACAATTGAACAGCCATGGAGATGTTCTTTTGCCACTTGGAAAGGTCATCTTCCCTCTTCCTCATGTTCTCCCAGACACTGTCTGGCATGTGCTATGGACTGCGTCTCCTTCTCAGTGACGTTGTCAAATCCATTTTCCAGTTAATTCCCAGGGAATATTCACCAGAATCATGGAATATCCTGAGCTGGAAGGCACCCAGAGGGATCATCCAGCCCAGCCCCTGTCCCTGCCCAGACCCCCCAGCAATCCCAGCCTGGGCATCCCTGGCAGCGCTGTCCAAAGGCTCCTGGAGCTCTGGCAGCCTCGGGGCCGTGCCCATTCCCTGGGGAGCCTGGGCAGTGCCAGCACCCTCTGGGGGAAGATCCTTTCCCTAAAATCCAACCCTAGGGCCATGTCATATCCAGCTGGGTGATACCTCTAAGCCTCATTCAGGAGCTCCTGGGCTCTTATCTCAGCTTTCCCAAGCTGCAACTTTGCAATATAAAAGGGTGAGATGCTCTTCACCAAGTGCCTGATGCACAGCTATGTGTTCCTCTGGCTGTCCCTTCAGTCACGCTGTTGCCAGGCTGCAGCAGAGCTGCCAGCACAGGAATTCCTGCAGGGAAGCAGCTGCTTTCCCTCTGATCCTGCCCAGGTGTGTCCCAGGGAGAGACTGTTGTCCCACCTGGCAGTGCCCTGCAGAGCAGCGCGGTTCCCACTTCAGCAGTGAAGCATTTTAATTAATTGTCAACAGTTTTTTAATATATAGATTTAGCAGCTCTGCCTGAGTAAATGCTGTTTGAGAGATTAAATTCTGTTTGGATTAATGGTCTCTGACAGCTTTTCCTACTTTGCAAACAAAGTGGGTTTGAAGTGTAATAAAACAGAGCGTGGGATGCATTGAACACGGGGAGCTGCTGGAGCTGGGAGCCAAGGGAAAGCTCGGTAGCCTCCATCCAGAGGAGCCCTCAGGGTGGGCAAACAACTTCCAGGCACAAAGGGGTATGTCTGATGTGGTTTGTGCTCTCCCAATGCCTGGTGTCCTGCTTTTCCACCTCTATCCCCATTCCAGGCACACCCTGGGCTGTTCCTTCTCCTTGGGCTGTGGTGGAGAGGAGAATAAAGCACATCAGTGGGAGTTCTACTTCCCAGGAAAGCTCAGAGAAGACAGTCTGAGGATCTCAGGATCTGGTGTGGGTTCCCCCTGGATCCCATTTGGATCAGCCTTTTAGATGGAGCATGACAATGACTAGTGAAGCCTTTCCAGCAGGGCCCAGCTGCTGTTCCATGCACAGTTCCCATTCCATGTTTTTGAGGCAGAGGTGCAGTTTAGAGACCCAGACCATGGAGAGAGGGGAATGAAGAAACAGAATCACCAGGAAGCTGCAGCCAAGCAGCTGGGCTGCATGGGCTGAGCCAATCCTACAGGAGGGTTGCAGCCAGCTGGGAATCTGTGTCTCCAAACCTCAGGAAAATCAATGCCCTGACAGCCTCCTCTCATGACAACAGATTGCCTCCTTCCCATGATACAACACAGGCATCCTCTGGGCTGCTAGGAAGAGCAGGAAAGACCTTGGAGATGATGCCCACATGTCCAGGGGCAGGATTAGGGAACATGCTCCTTTCTGCCCCAGGTTTATGAACTCTCCCAAGATAGAGACGAGACTCAGGAACCAGGAACTCTGGAAAGGATGTCCCACCCAAAATAACTCTGGCATTTGCATGGAAACCTGGCACATCCTGTGCCCAAGGCACCTTCACAATCCCTGAGGTGCCTTCACTGCACATTTCATGGAAATATTTCAGTGGATGATGAAGTTCTTGTTCCCCATTCCCAGAAACTTGTGTTGAGTTTGTGTAGTGTTGGTTTGGATCTCAACAGGGGCATTGGTTCAGAGCCCACCTACCCTGATCTGTCCTGATCTGTCATCATTCAGAGTTTTAGGACACATTGAGCTTCCTGCTCACAGAATTTGGGAGTTGGGATGCACAAAACCATCAAGACAAAATCCAGGAGAAGGAGGAGCAGCAAACTCCCTTCAGCTGAGCAGGTGCCCAGCTCCTCCTTTGAATGAACTTGTTGAATTTCTGAGTGTTTGAGAGTAGAGGCTGGAGAACTGTTAAATGTGGATATGTTTTATTCATGAAAGTGGAACTTAAAGACATTAAAGCACACGGGTTGTATGACAGTTTTATGAACTTGAAATGAATGATCGTAACAAAGGACTCCAAACGTATTAGGAAGTAATTATCAAATAACTTGTTAATGGTATCCAGGAGCTCTATAATGTGACAGAGCACTGTTCTGAACTCTAAACCCTCATATGGTTATTTTGGGGCTTGGAAGGAGCAAACCTCAGCTTCAAAGGCAATGAAAATGTTCATTACAAATAACATTCAATAACTAACAATAATCAGGATTAATGGCACTGTCAGTGCTGATTCAGCCAGAAGGAATTTTTTTAAGTTAAAAGTGTACCCAAAAATCATTTGAAGCAGAAGTTGTTTTCCCAAATCATATTATTTCATAGCAAAATCATTTCCTTGGACACACACTGACCTTTTCAGTGTGGCTGAACATGGATTGCCTTTCATCCACGATGGAGGCAGGGGGAATGATTAGAGATAAGGGGTGTTATCAACAGTAATTCACTGGAGCATGTGCTGGATCAATGGGAGTCTTTAAAGTGAAATTGTGGTGTCTCTTTTCTAAAGTTCTGCTTTAAATCAGCCCCACGTGGAGGCACAGAACACACAGCACAAACTCTGCTGGGTGTAAAACTGGAATTGCCACCTCTCAGGAAACTCCAAGACCCCAAAATGATATGTTGATTCACAAAGCAGGTTAGAAAAATAAATATTTCATTTTGGCACTGCAAATATTTTGGTTTGGCTCCATTTTTGACGCTTTATATCACTTCCTGTATCCACAGGCAGATTATCCACATTATAGAATACCTGTGCTATTAGCATCTGATTGGGCTCAGTGCTTCCATGAAGCTGTGCCAGGGCCTGACCACCCTTTCCAGGAAGAAATATTCCCAAATTCCACCCTGAGCCTGCCCTGGCCCAGCCTGAGGCCCTTCCCTCTCCTCCTGTCCCTGTTCCCTGGGAGCAGAGCCCGACCCCCCTGGCTGTCCCCTCCTGGCAGGGAGTTGTGCAGAGCCACAAGGGCCCCCCTGAGCCTCCTTTTCTCCAGGCTGAGC
>VZUI01045955.1:146222-248633 GCA_013401135.1 Cettia cetti | reverse complement strand
AAGAAAGAGGAAAAAAAAAAAAAAAAAAAAAAAAAAAGGATTTGAGAAAGGAAGCGCGGCGCTTTCAGGCTGCTGAATTTTGCAAATAGCAATTAACGTGCATTAATCCTGGTGTCAGCCCGGGGGGATCCCAGGGCTGCGGTCAGGAGGGTGCCGGGCCAGCCCCGGTGATCGCGGCTCCGCTGGCAACTTGCTACCCCCCCCCCCCCCCCCCCCACCTCCTTGCTCCTTCCCTCCTCCTCTGCCCGGCTCCGGCCGGTGTTCGCCATCACTTCGGGCAAGTCAAATGTTTGTTTGGGGTTTTAATTGGCTGCAGAATATTCCTGGCGTGTTGGGATGGTCCGGCATTGTTGTGAATGGTGGAGCTTCCCCCCTCCCGCCCTCCTTCCTCCCACTCCCCCCTTCCTCCGGCTCGGGAGTTTGTGTTTGCATTGCCAAAATGTTACTTTATCTGTCTCCGGAGATTGTTAGCAAATGGCTAGTGTTTGACATTTTGTGGAAAAGAGATGTTTAAATGGATAATAATCCCTCGGTTGTAATTCCCATTTTTGAAGTAATTGAACAAATTCTTCATCTCTTGTTGACTGTACATATTTTTCTGGTGTTAATAGGCTGGCAAAAAATATTGCTTGTCTAACTTATTACAAACAATATTTGCTGAGCAAATACTGCCTGCCTTGTCTGAGCTAAGTTAAGCAGAGCAGGAAATTTAATATTTTCAGAGGGGCATTGACAAACTATGACTTTGGCTTTTGATTTTGGTTTTGTGTATGAAGGGAAGAAGTGAGTTGTCGAGAGGAAGCACCTCACAAGTTGCTTCTTGGGTGTAATGACTTGAATTCCCAGTAAACATGAGCAATCCTGGGGCTTTTGCCCACTTTCTTTGACCCACCATGGTGGAAATGTGGGTGAAGTTTTAAGATTTCCTGCCACTTGTGTATCTATTAACCTGTGGTACAGTAGTGAAAAGTTCTGCATGGGCTGGTGAATACTCTGATTAGCCCAGGGATCTTTAATATCTTTGGCTCAGACTGTGAGGCCCCATTTTGTTCATGGGCTTTGCTGCTCCCCAGCCCACCCCTCCTGCCACGCTGGCCTCTGGTTGGCACCGTGGTTATTGGGAGGTTTTTAGCTGTAGGACCAACTCCTCGGAGTCCCAGAGAGGATCCTTGTGTGCCTGTGGAGGTGTCAGTGGTGGCCTTGGCCATCAGCCCCGCTGTCAGGACCCTTGCTGGGAGAGCCAGGGGTTCTGCTCAGCAGGGACATTTAGCCCGGTGGCCCCTGAGCAGCTCTGGGTGTGCAGGTGCTGGAGAGGGAAGGTTTGTGCTCGCTTGGTGATGGCTGTTCTTTGGCTTTTTGCGGTGTCATTTGTGGGGTGTTGTCCTAACAGGAAAGCCAACTACTTTGTGTATGCAGAACTGATAATGAGTGAGCAATCTGCTTTCGTGTGCCTCTAAACCAAGCCTTAGACCTGTCTGTATAACCTTTTTTTTTTTTTTTTCTTGGGCATGCTTAGTCAAATATGCATCAGCAGATAGGTCCAATTAAACCTTTGAGTCTCTACTGAGCTGTCAGGGAAGAAAGTAAAATTCATCTTCCTGCAGAAATTTTCTACCATGATGAGCACGTTATCAGGAAATAGAATTCAAATGATAGTGCAGTCCCTCCAGGCTGAAGGGGAAAACTCTGGGCTTTTCACGTGGGGTGAGCCTTGTTGTTGAATCACCCAAACTTTGATAATAAGGTACACAAGGGTAAGAAGTGACCTTAAATATCTGCCACCCCAAGCTACTTCTGTTTGTGGAAGTGCTTCTGGTTTTTCTTTAAAAAGAAAAAAAAAAAGTCTTTACAGAATGATCCACTTCAAAGTTCTTGCAAAAAACTTCAGTACCACCTGAAATTAACCTATTTCTACTATGTTTACAAACATGTGCTAGGACGCTTTCCTGAAATTAACTGATATCTACTATGTTTATCAACATGTCAGAGAACACCACCTGAAAATTACCTGATTTATACTGTATTTACCAACATGTTAGAAAACAACACGTGTGCATCTCTGCAGCCATGGTGGTTGACACCTCAGAGGGAGAACTGTGAGCAAAATTCACCTGTTTCACACCAACCAGGTGTGTTATGTTTGAGGTTGTGTTCTTGGACATAATGATGGTGTGCATTTCCTAAATCCCTGTAAAACTAGAAAGAAGAAAATACATTGTGTGGATTTTTCCCTGCAGCGCTGCCTTGGACCATGGGTGATGTCTGGCAGCTGTGATACAGCAGCAAGGGAAGGGGATGGTTAAGGCAAAAGTACTTTAAAGCAGTACATGCCCATGTAAGTGACTGAAATGGCAGGGTCATTTTGTGTGGTGTAGAGCCGTGTTCTCTGGTGAACTTGACTGCAACAGGTGGTTTTCTTCTGCTTTGGAGGAAATCTGTATTTTGGTGTACATTGGTTTTTTAAGAGGATTTAAAATCTGCTGGAATGCTTTTTAAAAAATAAATAAGAATTGAAACCGTCTATGCTCATGAGTGGGAAGAAAGTGTAGAAGTGAGTATATGGCCTAGGGACAGTACTGAACTAAGAAAGTGTTTTATTTAATTTTTTAATCCTAAAAGGAGCTTTTGTTGCATGTGTGGTAGTTAATTATGGTGTTCTAAGTTGGTTTGTTTCTTGATGTTACAATGATCTCTGATGTTTAATCAACTACCTAAGCCTTGGGTTTCCCCTTGGAAATGAAATTTCTCAGTGTTTGGGTAGAACTTAATGGTAGAATCATTTGGGAGAGGTGAGGTGGTTTTTGGTTTGTTTTTCTTTGTATCTCACCATGTTGTGAATTCCCCTTCCCCACTGAAGCAAATTCTCACCGCTGGTGTTCCTGTAAATAAAGGGTGCTTTCTAGAATAAATATATGTATTCTTCCTTTGTGTTCACCTGAGAGTATGAGCAGTTAAGGTTAATACTGAGGGATGGCTTTGAGGTCTCCTTTAGTTCTCTGGTGTGAATTTTAAGCATTTTGGATTTTAACTCACGTGGCAACGTTTCCTTTGGCAGTTGTCATCTGAAAATCATGTGTCTTGTTTTGGCAATACTTGTGACTTGACTTATGTATCTCCTATCCTACCATCTTCCAAAGAAAGGCTGAGTTGATTATATATATATATTTTTAAATTAAGTAAAAAAGAAAAAAAAAAGCCCCACAGACACAAACAGCAGCCTCTTTCTGTGTATAAGAAATTAAAACTTCTCCTTTTTCTTCCTTCCTGTGGATCTTAATCCAGCTCAGGTTTCATGCAGGTTATGGCTGATGTGTGTCTGTGTAGTGGTGTTTTGGTCAGGATTTTTTAGTACCCAGCCACTCACCACGACTTTGGACATAACCTGGAAATGTAGTTTGCCCTGACCTCTTGGCTTGAGGTGGTCAGTGGGACGGTCAGCTGCTGGAAAAACCATCAGGTGCTGGTGCTGCCCAGGACATGGTTGCTGTGCCAGGGGTCAGGAAAGCTGACGGGGCTGAGGAAAGGGGGATTTCTCCCCGCCTTCCGAAATGAATGGTATGGATGTGAGCATGTGTGTATATTCATTACGTGCAGATGAAGCTGCTAATTATTCTTGAAGGTGATTGGTGAATCAGAGCGAGAGAATCTAAATGAGTGAGTCGGTAGTTGAGGGCTCTCTCTGATCATAGCTGTTCCTTTCAAGTATGAAAAACAGCGCTAAAAGGGAACTTCATCAGAATGTTAATGAATGCGATCTTTGAGAGCAATTGTTCTCCCAAAGTAGTTGAAAAGACAAGGGGTTGTGTTTTCTTTTTGGCTGTTTTTTATCAGTTTTACAGATTCCAGCAAAGCTTTGGAGCTCTGAATGGAGATTTTAGCTTTCCTGAGGGGTGTGTGTATGTATGTACGGGTTTTTTTGAGGAATGTTTAACCTGTTTATAGAGTCTTGCGGAGAATCCGTGCTCAGATGTGTGTGGGGTGATGTGTTGTGTAGAAGCAGATCCCCGAGCTGAAAAGGGGCAGACCTTGACTCTGTGCACGTAGTGTTGGAGTGGAGATGCTGCCCTTACAAGCTGAGCTGGGGCCCAGCTGTGCCCTAAGGAGATTAATGCTTTACCCACTCTGTTTGTACCCAGAGGTCTGGCAGTGCTGCCTCGCAGTCCCTTCTCTGCTGTTCGTGCCTCACTGTAGCAGAGTGTAGAAAGCCTATTGCTCCTAGTAGACTTCTGGACAAAATCCATAAGTTCTCCAGCTGTCATCTTGATAAGGCTGTTTTCACATGTGTGCTCTACACTGTCCTGTTACTGTTGCTCTGATCTCTCATTGATAAGGAAACCAATGTATTTAACTGCAGCTTCCCGTTCCAGAGGTTTTGTGCTAGCTCCACTGACCTAGCGATGTAACTTCTGATTTTTCACCATCTCTCTCTATGTCTGCTTTGCAGCTTAGATTTTTCCATAGCTGGGTTATGTTTTAAAGCAAGTTTCTAGATATTTGAGTATTTTTTCCTTCTACTTAATTATCAAGTGATGGTGTATCAAGCTAGTGTTTCTGATGGCCAGTTATTCCTCTTAAAATGTGCTTTTAACCCCAGGAAAGCTAATGATTTCCTGGATGATGCTCTAAAGGCTCTAAATGCCTTTTGGTTTTCCTGAAGGCTTGCTAGTCTCCATTGATTTGTTCTCCTAGCTGTTGATTTTCTTTCTTTTTTTTTTTTTTTTCTTTTTTTTTTTCTTTGCATCTTGTCTGAAGCAGGTACTTAAGGTATCTTTGTTGTTGTTGAGGAATCAGAGGTGATTAAAGCAGAGGGGAGAGCTCTGGAAATCCTGAAGTGTCTGCTCAGCTGGGCAAGGAACTGAGGGGGGAAAGGTTCCCTGCAAACTGTGCTCGAGTGGTGGGCTGTGGAAAGGAAGGATCCTACTCTTCTGCTGGATAGGGAATTCTCTGCCTCATCAGTGTAACCTGCCAGGATTATCAGAGTGATGGGGTCCATGGCAAGTACAGCCCCTGCCTGGGGCCATCCCTGCAGCCAAGGTCAGGGCACCTTTAGTGCACATAAAGTGCCTGCAGGGTGTTGGAGAGAGGAAATTGCTTTGTAATCCCAACCAAGCTCAGGGGTCACCCTCATCCCTACCATTTTTAAGTCAAATTGCACTTGATTCTGTCTGTCTGGGTGTTTTGAAAGACCTCTTAAAATCCTAGCAGTTTTTCCAGAATAGTTTCCCATAGTATAGCTGCTCAGGCTTTCTTGAGCACTCTGAAACCTGGGGCAAAACATGAGGTGAAGTTTGCTGAAATGTCAAGTAGACCAACCATCACAGAAATTCAGAAGATACATTCAGTTTTAAAATTAATTAGTATCTATAATATTTTAAAAAATAAGATACTCTGTATTGCAGAGGTTAGATTTTTTTTTTCTGTAATAGAAGGGATATAATAGAATTAGTGTTCCACTTCACTCAGATAATAAATGTTTACTTGCAGTAGTGCATTTGACTTCATGCCTAGTAGGAACTGAAAACTCTGCTGTTGTCTCAGTATGCTAAGAAGATGCACTTTTTATCCTTTATCTCAGTTATTTCACGGAATGAGACTGTCACAATATTACTTTCTGAGAAAATAGCAGTGAAGAAGGGAGCTGGGTAGGATGAGCTCAGCCTGGTGTTTGTTTCTTTGGTAGATCCCTGCTTGCTCTGCAAAAGGGCTGATGGTCATGCAAATGCACTTGTGAAAAAATTGGTTTTGGGACAGAGATGCAGTACTGTGGCTGGAGACATATGGATAGAAAGGTTTTAGGGTGGTTTGGTTTAGTCCCCCTTTTGCTTCCCTGCCTTTTTTGAGTGAGGTGTGAAATTCTCCAGGCATAGCCTCAGCAGGCTGCTCCCCCGTGTCAGGCTTTGCATGCACACAGATCCCAAACTTGTATGCACCTTGTCTGGGTGGAGCAGTGTCAAAATGTACTGATTGCTTCAGCTTCTCCAGTGTCTGGGCTTTATCCTGGTGTTGCACGTTGTGGAAATATTGTGTAGTTTGTGGTGCTGCAGTGAGTACTTGAGAGAGAACAGTATCAGCAGAACTGAAACGCTATTTCCTGCTTGGTGCAGTTTGTTTTTGTTTTTTTTTAAGTAAAGATTTGAAATACAGTGCATAGGGTGCTTCTTGGTATCGGTTGTAGGTGAACATCCAGCTCTAAGTGAGAACAATTTCCAATTCACTGCACTTTAATGCCTCCAGTTTATCATGGTAAATGTATAAAAGAGTTTTATGTAGGTGAAGTGGCTCTTTCTGTTTGAATATCTCCTGGCTCTACTGTGTTCAGCACAACGGGGGCTGTGATGTTCCAGCCATGCACTTCAGAGAGAAAAGAGTTGGAGCACAGTGTTACCAGTGCACCAGTGTTACCTGCTCCATCTCCTTGAGAAATAGTCTCTTTTTCAAAACTAATGAACTACTAAGAATACTGCTCTGATGCTGAAAGGAGAATCAGTCTCTAGGTTCTTAATCCAGAAACTAACATGGAGGTGAGGGTTAACCTGCTCCCGAGCCACCCAGGCAAAACCAACCTGTGTGTAGTTGTCGGTCCAGTTCCTCTGGTGCAAGAGTTGTGAAAGCTGGGCAGGTACAAACTGCACTGGCTCTGGGGCTCCCACCTGCACCAGCCAGGCCAGCAGTGTCGAGCCCCAGAGACAGGCAGAGAGGTGAGTGTCACCCTTTGCAGCTTAATTATTTTGTACCGAGTGACTGGATGTGAAGTGCAGAATTACCTGGCTAACAGGAGCACGGGGGCAGCTGTGTGCACAGTGCTTGGATGATCCAGGATGAATGGAGAGTGTTTCCTTTGTAGCTCAGTCTTGCTTCGAGCCAAAAAGGGACTGAACTTGAACAAAAAGTTGCATCTGCAAGGTCAGTGGTTGGCATGGATAAGGGGATTGAAGGGATCAAAATTATTTCCCTGCGCCACTGGCTGCAAAACATGGGCTTATGGCACCATTCCTGTCTCTCCCTTTGTGCTCAGAGCAAAGCTTTTCTAATCTTGGGCTGGCTATCTATAGTGCCACACAAACGTGGCAATTTGAAGTTAAATGTTCTATTTTGAGGGCTGCCGTGCACGGTCAGCAGGGCATGGAGCTGTGCTTGGGCTCCTCTCCTCTGCCCACAGCCTGCCTTGCTCTCTCTTCTGCACAGATTGTCATAGAGAGGAATTCAGAAAATACATATGCATGATCCACTTGTGCCTGTAGTCTGAATGTGAAGCTTATAGTGTTTGTGGTTTGATATCGTGTTACCTTGCCCCTCAACAGATATTCTTTCTAGCTTCATAAAAATAAGACAGTAATTGTTTTGGGTTTTGCTTTTTCCCCCCACAGTTTTAAATATAGATTGATTCACTCTTATGCTAGGGTGTCCCTGACCTAACCTGTACTTAGTGATGAGATGCTCAAGTTAGGAGGAAGCATGCAGCCCGAGTTGGGAAACAAATGGTAATTCAGAGCTGCTGGCTGTTGGGTGGCTGCTGAAGGATACCAAGTTCATTCCTTTGACCCCTCCTGTTGCTTAGTGAAGCTTCAGCTTCTTTCCTGGGAGCTCTTATTTGTAGAGAGGAGCGAAAATCCCCTAAGAGTTTCAAGGAAAGCAATGTCTCTAAGCTTACAATGACATCAAGTGCATCACGTAATAAAATGCATTCTTGCTGTTAATGTTTTGGTGGCTCTTAAATGTCTCTTCTGTAAGAAGAGAAGAGGATGTGCAGCCTCTTAACTCCATTTAGCCTGAGCACATACCTGCACTCAGGGGGAGTGAGACTCTGGATGGTGTGCAGCTAAGAGATGTTTATGGAATCAGTCAAACTTGATATAAAATAATTATGATGTTTTGACATCTTGTTAATAACTTGCAGCCATTGGAAGAAATGGAATTATGGCATTCTCAGTCCTTGATGGAACCTTGGCATTTCTTTCAGATTGTAAAATTAAAGAAAAATGTGAAAGCCATTAAAATACTTGGATGTGGTGCCTGGGAAAAATGATGGGCTGCTTAATTGAAAAAGTGCTTAATTCCAATTGAAGTTCATTCCAGTTCAATTCCATCCATTCCCTTGCATCTGTAATGGAGAAGGAAAAGGGCTGATTCCCCCAAAATCTGTCTGTGAGAGTGTTTTGGGTGTCACTTGGTTCTTCATCTTATCTGTGAACGAAGTGGAAGGAAATCCTAGCGAGCATTAGACATGAGAGAAAAGTCTTGTCACCTGTAATGACTAAAATCCCCTGAAGTGTTGCCAGCGTGTACTTTAGGAATCATATAATTATATGATTATTGAAAGAGACATAAAAGACCTCATGGCAAAAACCTTAGAAAGGGGGAGGAAGGGAATCCGTATGCAAATGAAGATATGCAGAATTTGCTGTCTCTTTTTTTTTTCTTCCCTAGTTATTTTTCAGTCCAAAGCTCAGTAATTGCTTTTATGGGGATTACTTAATAAAACTGGGGCATGCAAAGGAGGGAGAAATTGTTTATGCCGAGTCACAGAGCTGGCTTGGAGTCCTACGGAGTTGGAGTAAAAATGGATTTTTTAAAAGTAAAACTGCAAAGTGGGTTTTCTGCTAAGAGAAAATAGCTATTTGTTGAAATGTTATCCTACAATAAAAGTGTTTTGTGGTCTGGCGGTTAAGCAGAGGGGTCCGGAAGTTGAGATAACGGGGTTTTCTTTCTCACTCTGCCACAAGTTTCCTCTCTCTGAGCTCTGGGCAAGTCCTTCCATCAGTGCCTGTGTCACCCTGGCTGTGCCATTGCTGGGGACCTGATGGGAGCTGGATGTGCCTCTCAGGGAAACTCCCGCCACCCCTGTGACGTGAGGGAACCGTCTCAAACCTGACATTCATGCTGGGCTTGTGCAGGAGGTGCTGGGAGAGCCTCTGATGTCAGAATCTCCTTGTGCAAACTCCTAGGGAAATGCTTCTCCTCTGCCACGCACACAGGTGTGTGAGAGCCTTTCTCGTGGCACATCCTGAGCAGTGCCATGCCCTGTTCTGGGCACTGCTGATGGTGCAAATGCAGCCTGAGATTTTCCTGAGCTCTAGTTCTCCTCTCAGAGCTAAAATACAGGCCTTGACTTTGGGCTTCTTAAGTTCCCCTAAGCTTCATCAGTCCTTCGTGATGCTCTGGATTTGCAGTCTGGCTTCTCATAGCAGCACTCGTTCATGCATTTACTAGGAAACCCTCCTGATGCAGAACAGACATCTCTCAAGAGAGGTTTTGTTGCAAGATAGGCAAAAACCACCTTTCATTTTTTTCTCAGGCTTGACTAAAGCACTTGGTGCATTAAAAAAAAAGGAAAAAACCCTGTCATACTGCTCTTAGTGTTGAGTTACTGAATATTTTGCAAGATCTCCCCAGGAAAGAACACCACCACTTACTCTGGTATTCTAGTTTGGCACTGAATAGTACAAAGTTGTGATACGAGTTTGCTGCTGCGATTTTTAGCTGAAAATGACAATGGTTTTCCAGCCAGATGGATTTTATCACTTGCCTGCCATCAGCTCATCCGTCAAACTCCGCAGAGATCTGTACATTCGTGTCAGTGTGCACATGGCAGTGTTGTTGATTACATCAGACAAACTGATAACTCTCTTGGAGCCCTGTTCCCACTCCCTGGGCAGCCCCTGGGGTGGGTTTGGCAGTGAGGGGAGCGGGTGGGGGTTTGTTCTCAGCCTGTCCCTGCGGGTTCTGGCTGGCAGCGTGGAGCTGAGCTGTGTCCCAGCTCCTGTCCATGGCTGTGGAGGTGGCTGCAGCTGCAGGGTTTGTGTAACTTGTATGGGGAGTGGATACAGGCTCTGGTGTTTCCAGTGCTGTTTGTGTTGGGAAGAGGGGTAATGGAACACAGGTGGGAGCCTCTGGGCTGCACAGGGTCTGGAACTTGATTTCCCACAGCTCCTGCATACTCATACATGACTTTTCTTCTGTGTCACTGGATGATGTTAAGTCACACAGGGTGTGTGACTTGGAAATTGAAATTTTAGCTGCATCCAGGCAAGCCTGTTTACAGGAGTTGATCAGAAAAGGTTCCCATGCTCATTACTAAATCCCCTGTACAACTTGGAGGTTTTTTGCAAGGAAAGATGCTTCTTTTTAGCAGCTGTTCGATGGAGGAGCCCCATGTTAGCATCAAGCTCATTTGCCCTTGGTTAGAAAATGATCCTGTGTTTTGGCAGGTGTAGGACAGGCTGTTTCCAAACCAGAGGTTGTGGAACTGCTGTAAGGGGGCTGTGTAAACTATTGTAAGCTCCCAGGTGGTAGCTCAGACAAACAGCTATATGCAGTTTGTTTTCTTGGTAGGTTCCCAAGAATTATTTTTTCTTTTTTTTTTTTTTTTTTTTTTTTTTTTTTTTTTTTTTTTTTTTTTTTTTTTTTTTTTTTTATTTTGAGAACGAAAAAACCCAAAACAACACAGTTTACACAAGCTGTTTTTAGAGAGAGCATCTTTGGTTTCTTACCTTCAGCTGTGTTGAAGAAACACATGGAAGGGTTGTGGAGTGTGTGTTGCCTGCTTCTCCTCTGCCCAGGAGATGCTCAGGGTTATATAATTAAAAATTTGCTGGTGTCTGAACACTGTAGCTCTTGTGCCCAGCTCTGAGGCCAGCCATGCTACAGGATGGTAATCTTATTAATATTATTTCCTGTGGCTGTTGCAAGGTGCTGTGTTGCTCAGGTGGAGCAGGTGTGTGTGGGTTTCCAGGGGAGGCTGTCCAAGCCTGGCTCTTGTGCTGCACTGAGGGCTCTGCTTTCCTGATCGGCTCTTCCTGCTCAAAATACATCAGTAGATTTTCTTTACCACTGCCAAAATAAATGCTGCAGACAATCCAGGGCCAGGAATGTCATCATCATCAGGTTACTGAGTTTCTGCCTGAAGGTCAGCTAACTGTGACTGCTACTAAATAGCTGTTTGCTGATATGTTGTCTGCAATCATACACCACGCCTGGTGGCACGTTTTCAGTGGAGTTTTGGCATGGAGCTGTGTGGCCCAAACAGGAGCTTGTTTGATGATACTTGTAATGTTGATACAACCTGCAAAGATACTAATTTGACCTAAAAAAGGACAGAGTATAAACTATGAGCCCTTATCTGTATTAAGTACCATGTACTGGCCATCCAAAATCAAATTAATTTAGTTTGCTGTCCTCCTGTGGCATGGGATGGGGTCAGCACCTGGGGTGGTCTTGAGCAGCATAGTGAGATGCTGTAATGCAGAGCATGTGTCAGCATCAGGGCTGGTAAATGAGCAGCTTCTGGTGTTCCCTGCAGGCAAATAAAGCTTGTCTTCCCCTGGGGTGCTCCTTGGTTTGTTTTTTGTGTATTTCTGGTTATCTCCTAGTTACCTGCAGGTGAATTTTCTCTGTTCAGTGCACTTACCTGGGCAAAAAGGAGCAGCTACTGAAGGGGGGGGGAATAGATTTTTGTCTCAAGCAATAAATTAATTCTCCTTATTCTTTTACATCTTCCTCCTTTTGTTCATGTGTGTGTTAAAATTCCCATTCCCTGTTTTTTATATGTTTAGCAGATGAAGTCACTGGTGTTTTTTTCCCAGTATTACCTTTACAATGTTCTGAACATAAGCAGAATGTGATTATTCACTGAGTCTCTGCTGAATACTGTAGGAATAATGAGTCTGTGCCTAAAGCATAATGCCAGACACGTAAAGCATGCCAATAAGAGTGCAGACATGGGGGGAAAAATGCAAAGTGTAACTTCTTTTACCGATTTTACTGGAGCGTTCCAATACTTATTCCAGTTCCTAACTTATTTTGAGTTAGGAGGAGATTAATCATGATGTAAGACTGATATTTTGATGTGAGGGAGCAGAAATTGGGGAGAGTGTGGGGGTCCCTTCCCACCATGGGATCTGTGTTCTCTGGGGAGAGTGACATCTCCCAGCAGTGCACTTTAACTGGTGTGCTTCTGGAAGTGAGAAAACATGGGGGGAAATAAAAAATCACCTGACTTTGTGTCTTCATGGGGATCAAACCTTTTCAAAAAGAGTAAATTTTGGTACCTTGCCATTTATTCCTCATGCTGGTGAAAGGAACAAAAATAGGCTGTGGAGGTTTTCCCACCTGGTGCATTGACATCCCCTTGGCTCTGCCTTCCCAGGCAGCTGCCAAACTAGAAACTTCGGAATGTCTTTTTGCAGGTACTTTTCAAGAAGGTCAGAATTTTGGTTGCAGCTGAATTACAAAGTAAAACCTTTGCTGTGATGTGCAGAAATGTTTTTAGACTTTCTTGTTCTTCTAATAATACATTTCCAAGCTTTAAAGTTGAATGAACTTTAAATATCACCTCTGTTGAGCAGCATCTAAACTTTGTTTTCTACTTCCTTGAGCCTCAACAAAGAAATAATATTGTGTCCTCTTTAGATTATGGCCACTGGAATGGTGTTTGTCTGTATTGTTAAAAAAAGAATGAGAATCTGGCTGCCTAATAACCCAGTGCTGTTCCTTTTAATTTTGAAAGTTCATCCTTTGCCCCTGTTCTTTTTAATGTAGATTTTCTAAACAGCATCTAAAAATGTGTGTT
The DNA here is from genome assembly GCA_013401135.1 of Cettia cetti. NCBI lineage: Eukaryota > Metazoa > Chordata > Aves > Passeriformes > Sylviidae > Cettia > Cettia cetti. Next base: position 236,065 of record VZUI01045955.1, on the reverse strand, counting down.
GAAAAGACCTAATTACTGTTGATATTTCAATATCTGAACTTATAATTTAGCTTTTTTAACAGGGCACCTGGGTATTAGCGCTAAATATGAAGAAAATTGAACCTACCCCAAAAGTGAGTGCATGTAATTTTAATTGGGGATGGGGGAAGAAACAACCCGAAAACTTCAGCCTGAAATATTTTTTGAGCACTGCTTGTTTGGGCACATTATGTCCCAGGGAGAGAAGGTGGAAAATGGTATTTAATTAATGCTTCAGTAATACCACGCTCACTTAGCTTTATGGTTTTAGAAAAATTTGCCTAGGCAAAGTTCTCCTGGCCAAGGGAGATATCTGTTTGGTTGATATTTTAAGTCTGATACAGCATTGTTCACACCTTCTTGGAATGTAATACAGGCATAAACAGGAAACCCAATCTCCTTAGCACCCTGAGTCGCACAGACAGGCCGTGCTCTGAGACAGGGATTTATTTCATGCATGGTGGCCTAGACACGAAACAAATGTGTAGAAAAGGGAATTATGTAGAATTGAAAGTGACAATTATGCAAACATTCCAGTTGAGGAAGAAGTAAATTCTTCTCTTTTTCCATGTGCTCGGCTTCAGAGTTAACGAGCAGCCTCTTGGGGGTTTTGCTCTGTGTGTTTGTATCTGTCATATCTCTCTCATCTCGCTTGCTTCTTGTTCCCTTTTTTTTTTTTTTTTTTCCCCTGGTTTGACCTTATTTTCCCTTTTGTTCCATGGAGTCATTCAATCTTTGTACTGCCGGGTTTGTTTACCTTGCCAGAGGAAAATGTTAGCACCCTTCCATTTAGGAGTCCAGGCTGCTCTGCTCAGCCCAGCACCGTGGCCTTCACTCCCTGCCCGGGCAAAGGAACATGGTGACTGATGGCATCCAAATCCCTTTATTCAATTGTTTTTTTGCTTTTAAAGGGAGGAGAAGCTGGTGAGAGGAGAAACAAGCTGTGAAAATAGCTCTGTGTTTAGATGGACACCCTTTTGCAAAGCTAAACAACTTGATCTTCCACGCTGCTGGGTAATTCCCACGCTTGCAGAAACAGGGGGAAGAGTGAGCAGGGAGCTGAGGCTGTGACCACTTTAATCTGACATAAGTATGTGTTTTTGCTGAAGGGGATGGTCCTTTCCTGCCCTGGCTGCTTGTCCCTATTACCTCCCTTGTGCCAGTGCTAGCATTTATGCTGCCAGGAAAGCTAATTCCCTGGTTCCCTGATCTGGCTCGCTGCACAGCCACTCAAATGCCCTTCTGGCACAGGGCAGGCAGGACACAGGGGAGGAGGGGATGCAGAGCAGATGTGTATTGATTAAAGAAACCCTGAAAATACGGCCTGAGCCTCTGTAGCAGCATTACAGCTACATGTTCTTTCTGTGTTTTAGGTCGTCTTCCAAGTCTGCTGAAATGGGTAGTGTAAAGTGATGGTTGTGCTGGAGTGACTCTGGTCTTGGTTAAGCTTCTAAAGTTGGTCATATATGGGGTAGTGAGGAGTGGCTGAGGGTAGTAAAAGGGATTACTGGGAAAGATAAAATGTTACTTGCAAGTTAATTGCTCTGGGAACACAGTTTCTACCTTATTTTCAGTGATTAGTTTCAATGTGACAAGGAGAAAGAAGAGACAAGCTTTTTTTGTGCTTGGCTGGTTGCTTGGAGTGGATGAGGTATCTAACCCTTTTGATGACAAAGTTAAAAGCAGTTCAGTCTGTAAATGGCATTTTCTCTGTTCACACAATTCCTCCTTCTTAGCCTTCTGCTCTTTTTTTCCTCCTCCTGTCTTTCTTTCTGTACTGTGTCCCATGCATGTGTTGCATTAAGGAGAAGCCTGTATTGGATATTAAATCCAAAGAGTGGGGGAAGAAGGAGCCCTTCTAATCAGTGTCATTTTCCCAGCTGTAATCCCACAGAGGGATTGAAGAAAGTGTCAGGAGGATAAGATCAGTGTTTGAGCCCAGCTAAATGCTGGCTCTGCTGTGTGAAAATAGCTTTAATGGAGCTTGGTTGTGTAGGGATAAAATTGCACATAAATTGTGCAAATTTCTAAATAAAAAGCATTTAATTGTGCTAAAAGAGGGGGAGGACCCCTCTTGTGTGCACATTGGAGACTTCAGTGAGCATAAGTAACCTCTGTGGCACTGCAGTCATTGACCTTGTCAAGCCCTGCCATCGGAGGTCATGTGTGGTGAAGTGGGTTGCCACAGGGGATTAGCACATCTGGGCAGAGGGGTTTTTCCTTCTGAGCTTGTGCACACCAAATCCCATCTCCAGCTGCGCACGTGGAGTCATCAGAGAGTGCCAGGAGTGAGGGGGTGGGGAGGCACCTGCCACAAGAGCAGGGGACAAACCTGTTTGGAACCCAGGGGTTTCTTGGCCCTGGCTGTGGGAGAAGGAACACTTGGTTACACCACGGACTCCCAGTTCCAATGAGGAGAAGGTGGTCTTGAAATTTAACCATAAAACCCCACAAACTTACCTTGTTAATCTCATAATTAAGTACTTCTGAAAAGAGAACTGTCATTTTGCCCAGATTCCCCTTACAGTTTTGCATGCACAAATGTTCCCTTATCGTTTTGCATCCTACCTACAGCAGTTAGTTTGGTATGAGAGGTACAGTTTTTATGCAGGGAGGAGGCAGATAGGCTGATTTACTGGGCTGAAAATATGTAGAGGATGATGTTTTGTTTTAAACCTCAGAAGAAATGAGTGGTGTATCGGCTCCCATGTAAGATTTTCACAATTAGTGTGTGAAGATATTAGGCCCAATTCACAGATGGTAGTGTCTGAAGTACAGGGAAAACAGATAATTACTAGCAACTGATCTGTTTGCTCTGTGCCTAAAGGAGAGAATATTTAAGGCTGGCTTTCCTGCTTGAATGAAGTGTTTATTAGAAAGCTTGATGCCATGGCATCCTTGAAGTCTAAGCATTGTAGGGTCAGATTTTATACAGCTGTTCTGCTTTATCTCCTGTATTCTTTACAATTCTGCCTTAGTTGAATTAATTTCATACCCTAGGAAGAAGGTATTAAAAGAAAATTACCAGTGCTTCCAGCAGGAGTAGTTGGTGTCTTAGTTAGGCAGAAGGGGCATTAAAGTTGAAGCTCTCTGGTCTTTGTATGTGCCAGTAAAGGGCATAATTTGTCACTGATGCCCAATCACCTCCTGGGTGAAGAGCGATGATAATGCTCTGCTCCTGCCTTAGTTGTGAGCACCTAGAATGAAGCTGTAGTTGGTTGTAGTTACTACAAGACTGGGTGCTGATGGGGTTTGATATTTGTGCTAAATTTTTGCTAGGCAGGAAAATGAGTTGTGCAAATTAACGAGTTATAGAATGCACTGTCCGAACAGCATCTGGAAAATGATGCTGAAGGTTGGTTGTTGGAGGTTCTCTGTTCAGGAGGTTCAGGCTTACAAGTGGTGTTGGTGACACCACAAAGGTGCAGCCCACGCTGGGGTTTTCAGCACTGGTGGCTTCTCAGGCTCCTTCAGAGGTTACACAATTCCTACTAAGTGTTCAAGACTGCTGGGCATGGGTGATTTTTTACAGTCACCTATAGAAGTTATGCCTTGACTTCCTGCCAGGAACTGTGGGACACAGCTGGAAGTCTGGACCTCTGTCACAGTAGTGGTGGAGATCTGGATGGAGCCTGGGGTCTCCTGTTTTGGCACTTACTGTAGTGCCAAAATTGCATCTGAAATACCAGGTTGGACTTGGAGAATTAAGTGGCGCAATTATGAAGCGGAGGAAAAAAACCCCACTTATGTGGTGGCTGTGATAAATTAGTCATTTTGTACCTCCAAATAGCCAATTATTCCTCTGACTGGCTTTTATCTGACCAATTTGCATGTGCAGTCATGGTAACTGGTTTGCAGATTAGGTGCAGAATTTCATGTGGATCTGATGTTGCGTTTTCGTCTTGCTCCCTTGGAAGCAAAATGCATGGATGAGGGGTTCAGTGTAACTCATTACTGTTAGCTGCTTTGTTTTTTCACTCTCAAAGCTTCTTCAGACTTGAAAGAAACAAGATGGCTCACTCTTGTAGCTTGGTGTTTTTTTGTTTTTTTTTTTAATATCAGACAAGATGAAGTAAAGCGGTCCCAGCTCCATAGAAGCAGCACAGATTTCATTTGTATTGGCGTTCTTGGCTGCACCTTTTCAGAATGCATTGTTTGAGGGCTGGGAGCTCACTGGAGCTGCAGTGTATTTCAGAAGAGATGTGAAAGGAGAAAAAAAATTTAAAAAGCTGAAGGAAAGAAGGAAAAATTACCTGATGCAGCTTAGAGTGACCAGGGGTGAAATGGTGCCTTGTTGAAGGGAGTGTCAAAAATCTGTCCTCTCTGGTGCCAAATTGTCATGGCTGCTCTCTGAGTTTGATCTGAAGCTGAAAATTAACAAATGGTAATATATTTAATATTGTACACCTAGAGAGCTAAGTGAAGGCTTAATTTGAAGAATATTAATTATTCAGGTAGCTGAATTTTGCTAGTAGGTTACACATAAGCTCTGTTTCTGTTAGGGATTTGTGTCAATTTAGCGTGCTGTGGACTTCATAGAATCTCTGATATGAACAGTCTTTGAAGTGGAGAAATGGTATAAAATATTTGCCAACAGCCACCCAGCTTTTTAAAGCTTAATTTCCTTCAAATAAATCAGCCTTTTTTAAAAACAAACAAAACTGAGTTGCAAGTACAAGAATTGGAAGATGCTTTTTCAAAAGCTGGATTTTTTAATATAGGCTCCAGCAATGCAGCTGTAGTTACCTTGGTCTCCAGTGCTGCTAAAGACAGATTAAGCTAATAAAACAGTATCTTGCAACATCATAAGAAATAAATGGGCTAATCTCTATGCAAGTTTGTTGCTATACCAAATTTAAACTGCTTGAATGTTTCCTCTTTTGGTGAGAGGTAGAGGTTTTTATAAACATAACCTTTCCAAGGGTCTGTGGAACAATGCCTTGTCAATCATTCAGTATTTAGGGATTGAAGATTGTATGGTAAGAAGTATTTTGAGGGAATTATATATTTATTTACTTGTGACAGCTTCATTTTAAACTGAAGGCAGGTTCCAGGGAGGCAGCTGTATCCACCTGCCTGGTGTTACACAGCTTCACCAGTGACTGAAGGAGTTCCCTGGTTTCCATCATGTCTCAGCTAGTATATGATCAGTATAAAGTGTATGTGGGTGCACATCCATGTGTGAGCAAATGTGTTTTCTCTCCTCTATGTGCTTAAAATAGTTGAACCCATCTTAGGTTGCTTAAAAACTCCTGCTTGTTCTTTTGGATTGAGCACTCATATCACTGTACCTTTTTTTTTTTTTTTTTTTTTTTTTTTGGGGGGGGGGTGTAAAACAGCATCTGTAAAGTGTCCTGGTCTTGGATAAAGCCTTCTCTTAAAATAATTGCAGGTGCACAAGCACCTAATTTTAAATTCTTTGAGCTGTTTAAACTTGTGAGTTCTTTCACATCCAGCTTATTGAATTGTCAGGGTGTAAGTTTTATTAAAACTGGGTGTGAAATTTAATTTTTGCAAATAATTTTCTCTGCAGTAGCTGCTCAAGAGCCCTTCCAAAGTACTTTCAGCACAGCTTGGGGCAAAGCTGGAAAAATCAGAGTTGAAAATTGGGGCACGTCACTTTTCCCCCTGTCTAGATAAGTTATTTAATCTCTGTCCCTCTGTTTCTTCTGTAAAACAAGGATAACTTATCTCCTGGTACTTTACTGCTTAGTAGTTGTAAACCCTGCAAGCAGGATCTTTTTGATAGGGAGTACATTAAGATTAAAGTACACGGTGTTTTGTTCTGAAGAGTTTGAGGATGAAATTTATAGGCAACTGTAAGCTGCATGTTTGCTTATGATAAAATTGGGAGATGAAGTATAAAGGAACAGACACTGGTACTTGCAGCTTTACAGTACAAACAGCTTCTTGTTTGTGGTGATAAAGGCAAGAAATCCAGTGTATTCTACCAGCTACAAATAGCTCTATGGTGTAGACTTTTCACTCTGTAAAAAATGGTCTTTTTCTCATTCTCAAATCACTCTCTCAGCTGTTCCTGCTAAAAGGTCCTCTCTCCACTTGTTTAGTGACTGAATTTTTGTTACTCTAACAGTAAAAAGCATCTTTTGCTGCTGAATGTCCTTCAGCCATTGCCATTCTCTCCTCCCCCTCCTTTTTCTATACTCTAAGGATTTAGTTTGTGAAATTCCCCCCAATCCTTTGGCTTAATCAGCTGGAAAGTGCAGACAGCAGCCTGGCAAGGCAGTAGGTTGCTCTGGATGATCATCCTTCTCCCAGCCACTGTTGCCTGCCCCTGCTTGGTTCTGCAAAAGGCTCATGGACTGATGGCTCTGGAATCGTGCCGGGATTGCTGCGGTGCCCTGCAGAGCTGCCCAGAGCACAGCCCTTCCCTGCATCTGCCCTGGGGAATTTCTGTCTCATCTTCCAGAGCACTGCCAAGTGCAATAGCAGCCCTGCTTGGTTTTTCCCCCCACCCCCCAGCTCTTCTGGATATTGGGGGAATACTGGGGAGGAGGATGAGGTTTGTGTGGATGGTGAAGAATTTTGGAGAGGGAAGTTGGCTTGGTAGCCTTGGGATGTGATTTTATAACTAATAACTGGAGATGTCTCTTCACTTCTCTCTGATGGATCCGCTCTCTTAAACCTTTTTGGTAACAAGATTCAAAACTGATATTTAATCTTCAACAAGGGGAAAGATGAAAAACTGAAAGATCATTTCTCCTCACGACTGTGAGATTTAGATATTTCTGGATATGTGCCTGTGGGTTGTTCTTCATTCCCAGCCCCTTCCACAAAAACAGCTCATCATCTTGTGCCATTGATCATTCCCTTGTGGCTTTGAGCCAGAAAATCTCACAGGCTTTTCATACCTGCTTAGGGTACTTTTTAATAATAGTGGGCCACTGGGGCAGCTGTCTTGAAAAGCTTTTCAATGATGGATCAAATCTAAACTAAAATTTTAAAAAAAACCCAATAACACCCAACCCCAAAACCACCCAAACTGTGTAATGCATGTAATGAAGACTGTGAGCCATTTGTTTCCCCAGAATTCACACTGGTGCACTGTTTAACCTGTGATGTGGGTTAAGTACCCCTAAGAGAGGTTGTCTAGTACAAGCCTTAGATCTTGCCTAATGAGCAAATCATAGTTTAGGCAGGTGTGTGAAAGGCTACTTTAAAAAGAGCAGAGGACCACATTAAGAGGGTTGTAGCTGAGATAACCAGGAGAGTTATGCATGGAGCTGCTGTAGTCATTGCTGCCAGAGCTGGTCTGCATCCCTTTCCAAAAAGTTGCATTCATGGCACGGTATTAATGTGTTTACATGAAACGAGGGTGAGTCTGGGCTAGGGCACAGCCTCTAGACCCTGCCAGAGCTCTAGATCATTGCCTAAAGAGGGAATTTTGCAGTGTCAGAGGACTGTCAGGGGAAAAACTTTCCTTTGGGACTGCATTCCCATTATTTTGTTCATATCTTTTAAATAAATTCCAGCAAAAAAGCAAGAGAATACCCAGATATGGAGAAGCAGGTGGCTGGTCTGTGGGTCGGTGGTGGGGTTTGATTATGTTCAGTATATTGTTACTTGGTCATTTTGTTTTTTCCTCTGCATTTTGTTGAATTCTCCATCTCTCCATGTACATTGTAGATGGGAAGATTGCAGGGGGAGTTACACAAAGCTGTCTTTCTTGTCATTTCTGCTTAAATCTCACGTGACAGTTGGACAGAAGCTGTTTTCACTGCTTGAAGTGAGGGGGAGGTGAAATGGGTGGTGGTTTTATAAAGAAAACTATATATACTTATTTTTCTGCATGCAGGCGGCTTGTGTTTGTGGTGGTGTGAGCAAGGAAGCACCTCATTACACAATCTATATTGAGTCTGTAGTGGAGAGAGCTTGATTTCCTCCTGGGTACAGATTTATCCCCCATGTCAAGTGAGTTTGGATGCCCCTGTGGAGGGGATTTATTCTGCCTGTCCTTCCCAGTCAATGACTGCTGGGGGAAATGCATGCAATGAGAACACAGGGTGCACTTCACCTTTTTATTTTTTTATTCCTTTTTTATTCATTTTTCTTGTCCCTTCCTTTCAGTGGGACAGTAGGTGCAGGGTGGAGATGTTTCTAAACCACATTAATTGGTTGTGAGGCCACTTGGCCTCTGGCCAGAGCTGAGCAGCCAGGGCCAGTCATCACCCCTGCAGCATGGCCAGACCGATCCGGGCTTGCATCACAGCCCGAGCCCTTTGCTCTCAGGAGGGTTGGAAAAAACACAATTTAGCTGTGGTTGGGATTTCCTGGCTCAGATGCAAGAGCTGCAGCACTGTCTCCCAGGACTGGGGCTGGTGGGTTGGTAACTGTGCCCCAACAAACTGCAGGAAATGGCAGGGCTGTGCTTCCTCCATCTGCTGCTCCTTCCCCAGGGCCACCTTCCCTAGGGCTGTGCTGCTGGGGTTGGTGAGGCTTCAGAGACACCTGGCTGTGCTGGGGCACCCATGGACCCACTGTGACTGAAAACAGGGGCAGGGAGTCATATTAGAGTAAATACTGGAATAATGGAGAGCTAGCCATGCTTGACCCCCCACACCCATCGCCTCCTTCACCCTGAGGTGAGTTGTTCGCAGGAGGACTGACCCACCCCTGGTTCCTACTGAATAAAACATTCCAACTGCAGTCTAAAAGAGAAAGTGGAGCTGCTCCTGGAGTGCTGGAGCTCCAAGGAAGCTCCTGGCCAGCCTTCCCAGCAGTAGCACAGTGCCAGGCAATTGTGAGATCCAGCAAGCCGTGAAGAGAGGAGTGGTCCCCTGGTGGCCCTGCAGCCACTGTCCCTCAGGCTGGGCTGTAGATCAGCAGATCTGTATGCAGTGTGTTGCTTAGTGCTAGGAGCAAGTCAGGCTCTGTGTCCTGGCTTCATGTGGCCACAAAGAAGTTTTGCCATGAGAGGTCAGGTGAGCTGGGGCCACAGCTGTGCTGCTGGGCTTGGCCAGCTTGGTTACACAGCTCTGCCCCTCCTGTTGCTCTTGTAGCAGCTGTAAGGAACTTAAACCTCAAATTTGAGTTGGTGTTTTAAAATCATGCCCTCTTCAGAACAGCAGTCAGGGCTGGGATACGATGCAGTGCTGTAGGGGAGAAAGAGAGGAGCAGTTGGCACTGGTATTATGCACCCAGGTTGTTTTTGGTGTGATACTCTAGATGTCTCTAAGGATAAATAATTGAAAATACATTTACATGTTGATTTAAATCTTTACATCCCTGGACTTTGGGCCAATTCAGGTCGAGGGTTTCTTTTGTTGCAGAAACTTCTTTTTTCTCCTTCCACCACTTTCTTCCCTCTAGGAGTGTGGGCTTGCCCAGCCAGGCTCATGTAAAGTGGGTCGAGCAGTGAGCCTGGCTTAGGGCGAAGGCTGTGAGCAGGGAACGCTATCCCAGGCTGGCATTTGTGCCCTCTGGATCCATGGGGACACACGGTGTACTGAGGGAAGGGCTGGGAGAACGAGCACCATTGTTTGCCAGGGGATAATGTCTGCACAGTGTGAAAGTCAGCTGGAGACTTGGCACAGCAGGATTGCAGTGTGCGCACGCACGTGGTGCGGGGAGGGAGCCCTCGGGACAGCCAGCACTTCCCTCTGCCTGCCTGGCTTCTGGTGTGGGCAGCACTTAGGCAGAGTCTCGTGTCATATTTAATAGGAAGGATGGGTGATCAGGTTTAGTTTGGGTTGCTTTTATGCGTGTTTAGAGAAAACAGTTTACAAAAGGAGGAAGAACAAAGATCATCTCACACACGAAAAAATACGTGGCAAAAATACATTGCACTTACACCAATTTTCTTAACCACTATGACTTTATTGGACTAGAGAGGAAATGGGAACCCAAGGGAAGGATATTGAAGAGATGACCTTTTGGAGTCCAAGGGAAAAATAAATTGTCCAAAAGCTTACAGTTACTATTAAAAGTTGTCACCTTCCTACCCCTCTCTCATATCTTTCTCATGTTTTCCCCACATCAATCTCATAAACTGTTTTTCCCCTGGCTCATTTGCTGACTGTAGGTATGTGGTACTTTTGTATTATCTCTGAATTTTGTTCTCCTTGGCCATGTGAAAAAGCTTTCCTTTAGCAGACAGCAGCACAGAGCAGCAGAAGCACAGGCACACATGAGTGAACGGCAGAACAGGATTTGAGTCTTGTTGCGTGTTTTGAGAAATGGTGATCTTTCCCCTGAAGGATTGAGCTCTCAAATCTGAACCTGGCAATCCCCCTAAATTGGAGTTGGCTTTCTCTGGGAACTGTAAAACCAGCAAATTTTCAAAACCTCCTGCTAATGGCTTGCTGAGTGAAGATCAATAGAGATGCCGAGAGGAGCCAGGCCTGGAGAAAGAACATATAATGCAAGCTGCCTGATTAATTTGCTCTGGAGAGTAAAAACCTTCAGAGATGAGAACAGGGTATAAAATAAGCAGTTATAGACTTGCTGTCTACTGAGTAGAATATGTTAACTTCTTCAGTCTGGTTAAGGGTTTCCAGCGTTAATTTTGTGATGGCATTGTGTAATGTAGTGTGAGAAGGAATGGTCAGAGTATGGATGAGACCCCTGCCTATTGCTCTGCCACCCAAAGCCACCTTTGCTTCTAACCATGTGTCATGTGAGCACAGGAAAGGAGATGTGTTGGCTTCAAAACTGGAGTATGTTGTTTCTGTTTCTAGTCCTTGGAGTAGATTCATGATTTCAATTGTCAGTGCAGGAGTTTCAACAGTCCTGGCTGTAAACAACAATAACAAACTGTTTTCTTCCCTTTTGGCCAGTTTCAGTTGGTATCTAAATACAGTATTTCTTCAGGAGAATTAGAGTCATCTCTGTTCTCTGAGTCACGTTTAACCATCTTTGTTGGGCAACCACATCTGGGGTGGAGAGTGCCGTGGGTGAACTGCTGGATCCCAGAATTGAAGATGGGCAGTGAACAAAGCTGTCCTTGGAAGTGTTTGCATGCTTGCTTCTCAGATACTCCTAATTCAGACAACTGCTGCCTTTCTGAGCCCAGTGGCTTGCATGCTTGTGGTGTTGCTGCAGTGTTGTTCTTTATGGCTCCAGTTAAGAGACAAGTCAGTTTTCCAAAAGAAAAGAACTTTAAAGGCTGTTTTCTTGCATGCTCTTCTGTTGCTATGATGCCCATGCTCAGACCATTGCTGGTAAAGAAAGGAAATTGGGATTTTGGCCAAGACACTGGTCTTAATGTTTTCTCTCTGTTTAGAAAGGATTGTTAATCACAGATGTCCAGAACTCCCAATAAATATTCTGGTGGTGCTTCGCCAGCAGCAAAGGTGTGGTAGTGGCTTGACTAGATCCTAGAGTGATTACTTGGGCTTCCTGCACTACTATGTTTCCAATGAGAAGAAAAATGTTGTCCTAAAATCTTGTTTTCATGTTTGTTCTCAAGCTACTTAACATGCATGGTTTATTTTTAGAGAAAACAATGTCAGCCAGATTTGTGCTAATTGTTGGCAACAGTATGTTAGCCCCTCAAATGCTGACAGGGAGACAATGTTTGGTGATTGCAGCCATGCAAAGCTAAAAATGACTTTAATTAAACAATCGTGAAGTATACTTTGCAATGTATGAGTAAAATAGTGCGTTTTTTGGATTGGAGTTTATTTATGTAGTTTTTTTCCGCTCAGCTGATTGCAGGTGTTGTGTGACAAATTGGATGTCATTGTGTTCTGCCTTTAATTATTATTCCTGAACATATGAAAAAGATGAAGACTGTGACAAGTCCCTTTCCTCATGACCCCTCCCTTTTGCTAGCATTGTAGTTGCTCTCTGCTTTAATTGCTTTTATTTGTGGGTTTTGTTTGCTTTTTAATTTGCTGTCGTAGGGTTTTTGATGGCGTTTCTTTGGTTGCATTTTCACAGATCTTTCTTTTCTTATTTGAATGTTTGAAGGCCTTGGCTCACTTCATAGTGCTGAGGCTCAGCTGAGTGACAAACACTGATTTTTCTTGTTTTGTGTGTGCAAGCAGAGCACATTGGGTCCCAGCTTTCTTGTGGGCCAGTCTGTGGGGTGCAGCACAGGTGGGTCCCTCACCTTCCTCATGAGCTGCCCTTCCTCTGCTGGGAATGGAGTGGCCCACCAGGTTTAAGGGCTTCAGTGACTCCCCAAAGTGCTCTTTTTGTCCAGCCATGAACAGCACGGTGTCCTTCTTGCCCCTGGTGTTTTGCTCTGTCTTAGGGATGTTCTGAATCCCCCCTGGCATCCTGCTTGGCCTTGGGAAGAAGAGCAGCACTTGCTGTCTGAGGACACACACACACAGTTTCTGTGTATCTGGTGCAATTACCAACTGACTAATTTGGGAGTGTACTTAGGCACCATGTGGTTTATTGTCAAGTTTCATTATAATTTCGTGAAATCTTAATAAGGAAGTTTGGGAAGGGAAAAAAAAATCCCCACAACCTAAAAAATCCCCACAGTCAGGAATGATAAATGTTCTCCAAAGTAATATTATTAAATTTATTTTTAATTTAATTTTTCTTTAAATCCAAATATGCTTGTAGAAGTTGATGCTTCTGACTCTAGGGAGGTTCTTGTTAGCAGCCTGAGGGTCCTGTTGATGGCAATTGTAGTAAATGAATTTTAATAAATATGAAATTATGATTCTGTTCCAATTCTCATACCCTATTGAAATACAATTGTGATTTGGCCTGAAACACACCTTTTTACTTTAGTTTTATAGAATAATGAGGCTTATTGGGCTGGGTTTTTTCTTGTTTCTTTTCCTTGAGAAATCAATTATGTATTTTGTGTGGTGCCAGAGTAAACAGTGCATTCCAGAGCAGAGCAAAGAGCACAGCAGCTTGACTCTAATTCCAGTGTTACATCTTGTCTACCTTAAATCTCTAGCCATTTTAAAACCACTTAGAATTAATTATTGAGCTTTAAAGCTTCCCTTCTCTGGTGCCTGCCTACAGTAGCCAGCAACAGAAAGGAGGACTTGGATATAAATAAATGGTGTTTCTTTGCATTCTCTGGTTTGAAGACATCTTTTTTCTCTTCATTTATAACCTTTCAAGTGGAATTGCCTATTGAAACATGGCTGTTGGTGTTGAATCAAGTGGCAGGGCTCCACGAGGCTTCAGTGCTGTGCACTGACAGTGCAGAGGAAATTAGGTGTTTCAAAGAGCTGAACAAATTAGAAGGCAGAGAATGCTACTTACAGCATATTAAAATAGGAGTTTTAAAGGGCCTTTGAACTTATTTTTTCAGTGGCTGGGTCAGAAACATGCTGTTTAGCTTGACAAAACTGCTCTTTCCTCTTTTGTTTGCTTGCATTGCTGGGTCTAGGGGAAGCAAGAAAGGAGGTTTTGTGTAAGCAAGCTTGTCCAAAAGCTTAAATCAGCTGGGTTTATTGTTGGTGTTTCCTAAATACTCTTTAGCACTGTTAACACTGGTCATGTATTTCTTAATTCTTACTTTGCCATGGTGCTTATTAAATCCTTTTGCCTGCTGCAACTCAGAGCAGGTCCAGTGTGTGTGCTGTTGATTGCCGGAGTTTTTTCCAGAAGGTGAATGTATTGGTGTGACACCTTTAGATCATCCTCACCACCTTCAGCAGTTGCTGTGTACCTGTTCTAACCCCTCCTATCCCTCCTCCCGTCTCTTCCCTAAAATGCCAGGCTGCCTGCTGTGGCCATCTTTGATCAAACAGCTTTTATTTTCATTTTGTACTGTGAGAAACTGCTCCAATTTTAGTAATGTAGTGGGTAGAAACAAACCAAGAAACTACTTGGAGGAAACGTAGCGTATCCCAATTAGCCAGAAGAAGCAAGAAGAAAAACATTGAGAGCAAACCCAAGCAAGCAGCCAGGAAAGCCAGCACTGTTTATTTTTGCCAGGAGCTGCTGAATGGAAGCTGCTTGTAGTTAATGCTGTTGGTGGCAAGATGCAGCCAGGGTCAGGTTACAGCTCGGATTCAGTGACCAGTAAAGGGTTTTCCTTTTTCTCTTCTCGTTTCTTCCCTTTCTCTTCCTTTTGCATAGATGTTTGGAGGACTTTTCTGGCCCTGGATGCCCTCAGAGGAAGATGCTGGGGTGGTGAAATAATCTCCAACAAACCCAGCAGTAGCTGTTGCACACTGTGAAGGTCTGAGCATGCCGATTGTGCTGCTCCTGGCACAGAAAGTGCTGCTTGTATTTCAAAGCAGTGCAACAGAAAACTTTACAGGGAGAGCCAGACTGGGCCAGTGCAGTGAACTGGGCCAGTGCAGCTTTGGCAGAGGGGCAGGAGCTGCTGCAGTGGCCACAGAGGTGCAGAGAGTGTGCAGAGAGCCAGGCTGGCACGTCTGCCATCAGCATGCACACAGCGTATTAAACAGATCATGTCGTGTAATGCCGGGGTTTGATCACAGCCATGGGCAGGAGTGAAGGCTTTTGATAGGAGTGAATGGCCCTGATGAAAGATAAATAGAGGAATTCCTTAGAAAACAATAGGGAGATCTGCTGGAGAATGGAAAATGTATTTGCTGGTGGGTGGAAAGAGCCCCTTCTGTTCCCTGCTGCTGCTGCCCCTCAGCCTCTGTGACTTTCAAAATCACTTTTTGTTTGCTTCTCTCTGGAATCTTAAAAGGAGGTAAAAGTCCTCCTTTTAAGGAGGACTAAAGGACACTAGGACACTAAAGGACACTAAAAAACCAACTCCACAACAAAAAATAACCAACCCCCCCTTTTAAATGCAAGCAAACAGGCCCAACCACACACAAACAACAACAAAAAACCCCCAAACAATTTTAAAACTAAGTTTTGTGTTGTGTTTCCTTTCAATTGCTCTATTGCTTGTTTTCTTTCAAAGAGGAAAAAACCCCAAAACATAATTTGTATTCGTTTGTAGATTAGAAGAAACCTACTTCTCTCAAAACAGAATATGGAATAGATGTTTAAATATAATTTTGCAAGGTAAATGGTTCCCCTCAGTCTTCCACTTTAAATACTTGAATTCCCTGTTTTACAGTTTCAGGATTGACGCAGCAAAGAAAATTCCCCTACCAGCATCCTCTGCACCGGGAGCACAGATCTGTTATCTAACCCAGTCTGGCATGTTTATTAATACCTTTTGCTACAGTGTTACAGTTCATTAACACCAAGTTGGGAAGTTTTAAATCCAAACAACAAATACTTTCTAATTAGACTTAAGGGATAGCTTGTTGCAGCTGTAATCTTCTGTTTTGTTGTAATGGTCTTAAAGTAAAAAAAAAAAAAAAAAAAAAAAAAAATTAAAAAAGGAAGCTCACATCTCTACAGAGTTTGTGTGGCAGAACTATTGGAAAATTGGTCATCTCCTGGCAGGCAATGTCTGTGTTATTTTTCCTTCTCCTCCCTACAAATCAATGGTTATAACTAGTTTTCTCCTTATGCCTGTGTAAGAGTTCAGATGTGAAATACAGCACTGCTGTGTTTCTGTGTGGAAGTGTGGAATTGAGATACATTGGCTGTAGTGCTGGGGAGCCCTGCTGCATTTCTCATATTCCCATTTAGTGAGACGCTAAGATTAGCTGCAGCTCAGTCATCCTGCAGCATTTCTGGAAGTAACTGAAAATCCATCTAATTGTGAAGCCCAAGGCTGATAAAAAGCACATATGTGCAACTCACAAAAGAGAGCAGCTAAAGACTGGAAGGCTATTGTAATCTTATCTCTGTGGGGGGAAAAATTAAGGATGTATTTGGCACAAATTATTCTCTTTGTCTCCCTAGCTGTGAGAATCAGTAGTGACCATCTTTCTACAAAACTGGTGTTTTAAATTTTCTCCTTTTTGTTACTGGGTGGTCACTGCACTGCTGTAGTGGTCTTGGTAGCTGGTGCAGGTGAGATCTCAGCTGAGATTTCAGAACCCTAAGTGCTTATACAGTGCCCTCTTCATGTTAGTGCTGGGATTCTAATGTGCATTTTTCCTAAGGTTATGAAGTCTCACCTTATGAATGACACCTTTTAAGTCCGGGAGGCTTGACTGTGGTCATATAGGCGTTGGTAGAGCTACACTTGTTTGGTGACTACATTACATTTAAACTGGTTTGGTTGTAAACTAAGGGAAGTAAGGGGAAAGAGTAAATTATCTATTGACATGTTTCCTTCAATGCACAAACCTGACCCAGAAATGAGTTTCCAGGTAGCAGCAGCTCACTGAGTTGATTCCCTTAATTCAAATGTGTCCCACACTCCAAGTGGTGGGACTAAACACCAGCTTGAGAATTTAAATATTGAAACAATTGATTTTTTTACTACTGGAAAAAAAAAATCGTGAATTATTTCCCCTCTAAAGGAAACATTGAATCTCTGGATGAAAACGGTTGATGTGCATTTCTGGAAAAAACAATTTGTTGAGCAGTTCCCAGCAGCTACATTTGTTCCTCTTTGAGCATCTAACCAGAAAGAAGGTCTTGCAAGGGAATCTAACGCTCCTGACAGGGCACACAAATATTCACGTATTTAGGAACCACGTTTAAATTTTAATAGGCAAGTGTAACTGTTGAGAAAGTAGATGTACTACTTTTAGTTCAGTTGTGCAGAGACTTCTCACATGTTTACAGTTAAGGAAATGGGAAGTCCCATGGGAGGTTGGGGGAAATACTTGGAAACGTGCTGTGGCTCTCCACTAGATCAAGGCTAATGCTGTACTTATTTTTTAATTTTAATTCTACTAACATTTTGCTAGCCAATGCCCCCTAAAATCTGCAAGAAAACTGTACAGCAGTGCTTTTAGTTAATTTCTTATTCACAAGACTCTGGAGCAATTCCTAGATTTTCTGGTAAGTTGTTGAAATGACTCCCATTTCACTGCTGCTGATATAAACCTTGCTAGTGAGACAAGAACACATGGATTTGCTTTAGCCTGTTCTCTCCACGTGTGCGTTGTACCAGACCCCATCTCATCTGGGCTGAGTCAGGAGTTTCCCCATCCTCCTGCACAAAGTCCTTAGTGCAGCCTTCAGGAAGTGGCAGCTTTCGATGTGGTTTGCCTTCTTAAAAAAAAAGAAAGAAGTCAATTTGCCATATATTGCAGTTATTCTCTGAAGAGGAATAAACCAAACTGCAATATTATGTTGTATAAATGAGCCTGTGTAATCTTTTCATTCCTTTTAGCGAGCTTCACCCACTCCCTGGAGCAGAGGGGAGGCTTTCAGCTGGCCACCGCTCAAAGCACTCTTGGGTCTTTTCAGGGTGGAATTAAGACTTTAAGAAACAGTGCAGTTTGTTGGCAGGAAAACACAGTGACGTTGTGTGTTTTCTGTGGGCACCTTCCCTCATTCCTTTAGCAGGAATCCCAGTCCCAGAGCAGTGAACCCCAATGAACTCGAGCTTGCTCGGGTTCCATGGTCTGAGGCCTGCATGTGGTAACTGTGGAGACGGACGTGTCTGACAGCTACGAAGGAGCAAAACAATAACCTCACAATCAGGCAGTCTTAAACTCCGAGCAGCACTGATATGCTGCTTTGTCTGGGCACTGCTCTGACTCTAAAGTAGATGAAGAGTGAGCTCCTAGAGCTGGAATGACTAGGAGTGGTTGTTTTTAATTTGCAGCAGGTGAAATAATGCTTTGGCTGTATAGGTTCTCGGGGGTTTTGTTTCGTTTTTCGCTGGGATTTTCTCTTGGTGTCAGTGGTGTGTGTTCTGGAGAAGCAATAGGGACCATTACTAATTGAGGAGCTTGCCCAGCTTTGGTTTTGACTGAGCTGTTTGTGGAGGGCATTGTGCTGCACACGGGTGGTACAGCGTGTTTGGGGAAGCAGAGGGTGTTGGACTGAGACAGGAGGTGCAGCTGTTGTCTGCAGCTGTGCTTGCTTTGCTGATGAAGACAGGGCAGCTTCTCCCCTGAGGAGCCCACAGTCTGTGTGGGTGAGCTGCTGTTCCTGCCCTTGCTTCCAGGAGGGAGAGTGTAGGCATGGACTTGAAGGAACTTGTCTGCCATCGCAGGCTGAACTTGGTGCTGTGATTCCCCTGCCCACCTACTCCGTGGAGACTTCCCTGTACAACTCAGACCTTTAAAGATACTTTCTGCCAATTGCATTGTTTTTGCAGCAAAGTGTTTCAGCAGGGTCTTAGTGGATGAGGGTTTTTGTGGGTGTGACTCCTTCAGGCTTGCATTGGAAGTGTGTCTGAGGTGGAAGGCAGTGGAACGTGACTCACAGTGAGGATTATTTCCCTCCCACCAGTCTTTGAGCAGGTTGGGCTTGATGGCTGAGGAAATGACAGTCTGACTTGTCTGTAAGGTCAGTGGGATCCAAGCACTTTCTGTTAAATCTCTGTTTCTAATATTTTCTGAGGTTCTTGAATTGAGTCCAACAGTCATTTCCTAGTTTGTCAGGAAATTGTTTTGCTGCTTTATTGAATGAACTGCAAAATAATTCCGAGGAGGGGAAAACATCTTAAGGAGCGTCTTAGCAATGCTTTGGCTGCTGGTGCCTGGTAAAACTGTGTAGATCAAAGGTACCCAACCAGCTTTTTTTATCCTTATTGCTTTCAGCAATGATATTAAATTGATTCTCAGGCAACTGGAAAATGCTGGGTGGAAGTTAATCAATAAATGCACAGCAACATTTCTTCATCCCTACCAACAGGACCCTGGTTGATGGAGGAGTTGCTTTAGGTCCATTGAACCCTGAGTGCAGCAGAGGAAAAAAGGCTGTGAAGTTTTTCCTACTCAAAGACTTAGAGGAAGGTTTATGAGCTGGGTTGAGGATATTTTCCTTAATCCTCCTGGGCTGCTGTTTTGATGTTGGGTCATGGCTGGGTTTGGTGTTGGCCCTTAACAGTGTACTTTTTTCTGGATGTGGCTCTGGCTTTCCACCTCTATGGCCAATGAATGAAAGTGCACAAGGAATTTCACATTTAACATCAGTGTACTGTTTACAATATTATGGAAACAGTATCTCTTAGTTTTCCTTTCATGGGTCATACTTAGTACTTACTTTATTATATGTTCTCTGATTGTGTCCCACCCTCTTGCTGCATAACTTGTTTTCCTGGAGGCTGGACCTGCCTCTAGTTGAAAATATTGCCAAGCAAAAAGTAAATAGCTGGCTCAGATGAACTGCTAGAAAATGTTTCTACTAAGTCTGTGTAGGAGGATAGAAAGGGAGAGGCTCTATCATGGCTGTAGAATAATGTAGAAGTCATATGCTAAGTAACTTCCAGTAAGTAGTAAACTTTTTCACTAAGTTGCTAATAAGAAATATGAAAAAGTGACACAATAATAGTGCACTTTGAGTATTGTCCTCCTTCTCTGCACTGGCCAGGCTTCTGCCCTGCCTGCCAAAGCCCAAGCTTCATATAATAGATGCTTTCTTAAAATAAAGCTGTATTGAAAACCAGTGAGAGGCTTTAGTGATACTAAACCCCCACCCAGTTATGAAATGCTCAAAGGGGTTTTTGTTTTTGTGGGTTTTTTTCCTGTTGTGGTAAAACAGATAATGTGATTGGGGAAATTAGGGAAGGGGGTTGGAACTTGAATATATGTTTTAGAAGCACCCAGACTTTAAATGTTTTATTGCCAAGGTTAAAGTGTTTCTTTAAGCACTGCTGAGGAGTGCTTAAAGATCTGTCCCCTCCTGGGCTGTGTAGGGTCTAGAAAAATACCTGAGGCTGGTACCAGCAACCTTCTAAGGCTGGACAGCCCAGGTATCCTGGACTAAAGCCCTTTCAAAGGGTTAAGTAATCTCCAAAGAAATGTCCCCTTTGAGATGCCAGCGTTTGATCCCAGACACAGCCAGCTGTATAAAAAACCCCTGAGTGTAATTTACTGGATTCCTGCTGCAGGGAGGCTTTTGTTTTTGATGAACAATTTGATGGGCCCCTTGGGGAAGGGTGTGAAATTCCCTCCTGATACCAGTTTTGGGACATGTGGGAATGAACTTTCCATGGAGGCTAATGGCCCACGCAGTGTAGCAAAGCCACATTGCTTCTCTGAGCCAGAGGGATACAGGCCTGAAGAGAAAGCTGTAGGTGATCAGATACTATATTGTAAAAATTTTTGCCACAAACGTAGCTTATCTTGGGTTTGTTAGTGCTCAGCATCCCCCTCCTCTCCCCATTTCCCACTTTCCCCTCCTGTTTCACAGCTGGCGTCAGGCCAGGTGGGAGCTGTTGCAGCCTCACCTTGGAGGGTCAGCAAAGCTGGACTCCATGTGCTGCCATCAGAGGCTTCTGGAAGGAACACCTGTGTAACAATAAGTCTGTTCCTGCTGTTCAATGTTCCTGAACATTGCATGGAAATTACCCCGGGAGAAAGGGTGACTCAGCAGGAGGGCCCTGCTGTGTGTCCACACCAGGCAGGCCTGCTCACATTAAATATTCTGGTTCCCAAAGTGCTGCAGCAGCCCAAAAACTGTGGTAGCTTTGCCTGTTGGCATTGCTCTAGGTAAGAGTTCTCTGCAGGCTTATCTCTATCCCCTCTAAGCAGGGACGTGTCAGACCTTAATTCCCTTTGGGCTGTGTCATTGAACCTCAGCATCTCATTTTATCCCGTTACACAGAGACTTAAGGAAGATACAGCCATGTGAGGGCTGCAGGAGCCAGGGCTGGACTGGAGTGGTGCTCCAGGAGGATCTGCCTGAGCCTCTGATGCGGATTTCTGGCATTTCTTTTCAGTCTAATGGGTTCCTGCTCTGTCTGCTCACAGGCTTCCTTCTGAGCTGAGCCCTGGTGCTCATGCTCCATGAATAAAGAGCTGCTCTGTTGCTCCTGGGATCCTTAACACTATGCTAGGAGCCGTCTGATTTGTCTTTTGCTCTTCAAATAATTACTCAGACTTTAAGAAGTCTGAGAGCAAATTTCATGGTGAAGGAACCTCATATGTTACACAGAGCCCAGGCTGTTCTGCAGGAAGAGTTCATGCTTTGGCTTCTGCAGGATGTTTTAAAGCAGAGGAAAGAGCTGTGTGTGTATTTATGTGTATATAGCTGTGGGTCTGATGGGATGTGGATGCCCCAGGTGCCTCAGGCTGCTGCAGAATTCACCACAGTCTGGTGCGAGAAGAGTTGCAGGTTGAGCTACAGGCTGAGCTGGCATGCAGTGTCTCAGGTTTGTGAGCTCTGATTAGAAGAACCCTTTTATTTTCTCATGTTTTTTTAACTGCAAAATCAGTTGAGCTGGATCTCTGAGAGCCCTGGATTTCAGAGCTGACTTGGACAACTTGCTAATTCTACATGATTTTATATTCCACTTGCTGCAAGGGGAAGAAAGCACGTGTCAGAAGGGTTAACTGATAGGGTTAATGGCTCTATCTGCTCACTTGACCCGTGTTCTGACACCAGGTGTTCTGACCAGCTGCTAGTCATTATGTAAATGAGCCTCTCACCTGAAAAGAATCATCACATTAAGTCTCCCAGTAAATAAATAGATCCCACCTCACTCTGGCCAAAATAGTGCTGTTAGCTGAGGAGGAAGGAGCTCTGCTGTTTCTATGTTGTGCCTTTTCATCAGCTCAGGCATAGCAAATTTTAATTCAACTTCCAAGGAACGTTGGGGGAATTTCAACGTCTTTTGCAACTGATACAAAGTCCAGAAGAATTTCATTGAGAGGACATGCTTGGCTGTCCTCTGACAACAACACATGCATTATGTCCTGCTGTTGCTGCCTCTGGTCTAGAAACTTCTAGAAGGTAAGTTGGATTATAACTGGAAGGAGCTGGGCTTTTCTAGACATATTTAGTAAATACAAAATTACTTCTTTTTCCTTTTGCTGTTTGGTGACTTGGAAATGTACCTTATGTATATTTGATGAAATTAAGTATATTTATTTTGAATAAGCATATGTAATTTTTTCCTTTGTTTGATCTCTCTAGTGGGAAAGATAGGTGTATATTCTACTGTCATTTCTTCCTGATGGTGAAATCTCAGTCTGAGAAGCTAGATTAGTGCAGATAAAAACAATAATTGAAAACACCCTAAAGAACCCCCTGCCATTAGAATTGCAGTGGAATATGTGGCACAGTGTGAATTTCAGCTTACTTAGAAAAGGACACTGCTGTGGGAGAGGCTTTAAAATGAAGTCTGGCTGTAGGTGAGAGATTTCCCTTTTGGGTTTCCTTTGAGTGGTGGAGCAGCTGCTAATAGCAGCTTTCTTTCTCCTGTGTGGCCCTTGCTGTCCATGTGCTGTGTCCATGCTGCTGGATTGTTGTTCTCTTGGTAGTAAACTGCTCAGTCACAGAAATTCTCAGGTGCTGAGCTATGTGACTGTTGGGTTATTTTAGCATTATCAGAAGGCTGAAAGAGAAAAGAACCATCAATATCTCTTGGAGCAGTGGCCAACCCAAGATGGTGGGGGTGATGCACACACAAATGTCATGGTTAAACACTTAATAGGATTTGGGGGAATTCTTCTTCAGGTTGATTCTCTTAGTATTCTGTGGTCTCTACAGAACTGTGCCTTTCTTCATTGATGTTAAAACCAATTAGAGCAGAAGTTCTGACTTAGACTTTGAATTTTCAAGTTTAAACTAAGTTACAGATAGCTTTCAAGGTCAGTATGTAGTCGTATGCTATGAAATTTAATTGATATTTTTCTTCCCTAAAGCACTGACATATTAGCAGGCAGCTCATCACTTGCATAGTATTCCCCTGGACATCATTAAATTTAACCTGGGATGCTTTATCTCTGAAGGACTTGTATTCAAATTTTAAACGCTTTCTTTTTCCAGAAATAAGTGATAAATCCTACTTAATATTTCCAAAGGAAGTATGCATGATGAGAAACAGGAGGAAGGAGGATTTAAGAGTGGGAGTGCACACATTTAATACTGAGCAGAAGTCTTTTAGATGGGAAAAAATGGAGGAGCTGAAGTTAAAGGTCTTTAGAGGAAAACAAAGCAGAGAGTTTAAGTGCATGAATATTGCCAAGATAGAAGTAACTTTTTCTTAAAATATTTAATGCAAAACAGTATTTTCATTATTGTGCTTTATAGATGCTGAAAATGTTTGGAGATCGTTCCTAAAGCATTAACAAATGTATAGAGAACAGGCACATTTTGTCTCAAAAGAGTACATTTTGGGGGATCATTTAAATCACATAAAGGTAATATGCAAAAGCACTTGCCCTCTTCAGAGGTTTGGACTCTTTTCAAGTTTTTACTGGGTACCTAAGCGAGACATTCCAGATTATTAATCACCTCATAGTTAAGTCCAGGTTTTTCATAGCTAATGAGGTTTTTCCAGAGTGGCCAGTACCTGAACAGTGCGTTTGGTATAATGATGTGCAATAACAGAAAAATGATGTGCGAGCCAAATGTTATGTGATTCCAGTGCTGGACTCTGTCCTATTTATTCCTGGCAAGAGATCATGTGCCATAAGGGAGTGGTGATGCTTCCAGAAATCCGTGGCACGTGATGTGTTTTTCTTCACTGAGGCACAAGGCGATGTGCCATGAAATGTCAGCTCCCTCTCTGTTTCTTAAGCGAGTTGGTTCATTCAAGGGAGACGGCAGCATTTGTAATTAGGCAGGTGAAATTGCTAGGAGAAGCATCCCGTGTCCCTTTCTAAATGCAGGTCAAGGTATTGTGTGTGTAATCAACTCTATAAAGTGATTTGTGTTTATATTATAAGTTAGAATGAGCAAAACTCTGGAGAAGTTGGAGAGCGGAGGGGGTTTTATTTTAGTACATAATCAAGTGAAAAGAACAATATCTCTTTTATGTTGATAACCAGGATTAAATTATTTTTGGTCTCATTATTAAATGAAGCATATGATTAAATATTGAAACAAAGACTATTATTTTTCATATCTGCATTGGAATGAGGAAAAAAGGGGGAGAAAACTCCCCTATGGATGAGTCAGTTCCTGTATCCAAAGCAGTGGGAGAGAAGGGAGCTGTTTCCTCACAGATGAGTCCTGGGGAGGAGGAGGTGTTTACGTGTGATTGGGGGCAGCAGCCATTACTTACCCCTCATCACAGCTGTGCAGGTGGAATGAGGCACCACCTCTTGTGGGTGCATCATCAGTGCTTGGCATAATGCTGTAGGATCTGGTGCTTTTCTCAGAGGGATCCTCTCTCTGCCAGCACTGAGAGATAATGATCTCCCCGAAGACCTAATTTCCTGCTGCTGACTTACATATGTGTATATCTCTTAAAGCAGATGCTGGCTCAAAATGTACATTTAAGTGGATAAATAAGTACTGGAGTACTTAGTTGCTGTGGGAGATCCCAGTGAGGTTAGTGCTGAGTCCTCTTTTACTCCACTGCCCCAAGAGCTGTGTCCCAAGAGTCTCCATAGCAAAGGTGATGGACAGAAAGGAATGAAAGATGATTAACCCCAAACTGCAGGAGTTGTGCTTCAGGTCCTCAGTGTGTAGTTTTGTAAATCCATCTGAAGGGCTTCCCAGAGGTTTGAACCTCTTGTTTATGGCCTGGTTGCATGTGTGTGCAAGTAAACCAAACAAAACCCCACTACCCCAACTCTTGCAGCCCATTTCTGCTTTCAGGTGGGGGTGAATCTGCTTCTTTGCCTGCAGTTTATGGGGAAGAAGCTAAATTGGCAGAAGCATGCCTGAGAGACGTGGTATTTCTAGTGAAGTAAGAATATCAGAAGGGATAGAAACTGGAAAGGAAGTGAAATTGCCAGGCATGATTCTCAGTCTCTTTCGGTATATTGTATATGAATCAGTCTGATGGGGGAACTTAGAAACTTGGCTGAGAGATGCAAAAAAATTTTCTTATGGATGCAGAAAATGTTTTGTTCCTTTGTGTGCTACCAAACCTCTTTATAAGAAAAGAAATTTCACTTATGAGTGCTTTGGATCACAACTGCATGGTGCTGTCAGCACGTCCTAATGGCAGTGGTCTGTCCTGCTGGGTTTACTTTGGTTTCTGCATTCACTCCAGTGCTAAGGTGGTTAAAGCAGAATGACCCTTTTTTCCCCAAATGAAACTAGAACATTTTAATTGATTTCCCTGCCATGCCCACAGCTGAGGAGTTTCCCTCGTGCAATTACTGGCCTTTTTCACATGATGAAAAAATAAGAATTTGAAATGTCAGAGGAGAGCTGCAGATGAGAAATTGATTTCAAATTCAGGTGGTGTTGTGTGAGACAGTCTGCAGTGTGAGCAGTGAAGGGAAAGCTTCATGTTGCAACATGCCATTCCCAAGCTCTAAAGGCACATCCCTGTTTCCCTTGTGTTGCTCCTGCTTCCCACAGCTGGGGTTAGAGGGGAGAGCAGGTGAGGAACGTGGCCTTTTTTCCCAAGGTTAGACATGTCAAGCTCTCCTGACTCCAACCACAGTAAAGTGCATGAAAGTTTGCTGCTTCCAAATAACCTCCTCAGTGTTCCTATTTCTGCCAGATCTCAGAGGTGTGATTTTGGCTGCTGCAGCTCCCTGATCGCCCCATGGCTCAGAGCTTTGACTTCACTCAGCCCATCACTGTCCCCTCCCATGCCTTGCTCCAGTGTGTTTTTGCAATCTTCAGATCTGTGCTGTTCCATCAAATGGGGAGAGGGAACTTCCCAAGTCATCATGGGGGTGACTTTGGTGATGAGTGAAGCTGTGTTAATTGCAAGAAACACACGAGAGTGAGTAGCACAGCAGTATGTGTGTTTTCTAAGGCTTTTTTCTGCTGCTCTGGTATAATAGCTGCCCTTGCACAGTTTGTTGTTTGTTTGGTAAACTTTCTAGTACAGCTATTAAAAACATTTAGTTTGTTGCGTTGATGGTACTGTCAATAATCTAACTTGGTAGGAATGAGTGGGAGTTGATGCAGTAGTACAGGTAGACCTTACTCAGGCTCCATTTTGTTATTTTTATCAGTGACAGATGTGCTTTGTTGGCATGCTGTCCCCCACAGCTGAATTGCATCAAAGCCCTCATAGTCTTGGAACTATATAATTTATAAAAAAATCCAAACTGTTTGGACTGTGGAGCTGAATTTTAGATTGAGTCTATGGGGTTGTTTGTGTAATTACTTTAAAGTGTGTCCCCAAACTTGCTGAGCAGTGTTTCTAAATCAGACTTCAGTGCAGTTTGCAGTGTCAATAAACCCCACAAGTGACTTGGCAGTCGGCTTTTGAACTGTCAGCGGGCAAAGTCCAGCTGCAGCCGGGCTTGCGTCACGAGCAATACCCGAATGTCCCACGGGACAAGTGTGTCGAGTTGCAGTTTAATGTGTGTTTTCCTCTGCCTGGGATCTTGAGTTTGCCTGGGATCTTGGAGTTCTTGTAGCCATATGAGGACTATCGGCTGCTGTGTTGATTCACATCTTTAAATAACAGAACCTGCCATGGGCTGATCGCATTGATTCCAAACTGGCAACTAATGAAGCAGATCAAATACACCAGGGAGGCTCTGCTCTTCCAGAAATTAAAGTTTTCGTTATAGAAATGTGGAAATGGAAGACTATTAATTTTGTTCTCTTGACAGTTGTTATTAAATCCCACTTATTTCATGTGGTCTCAATTATTTTCAATTTTGACATTTCAGTGCACAGGAGATCCGTACCAAAAAAAAAAGACCAATCACTCTAGAAGTTACTGACAGATTTGGAAGTGTTTTAAGGAGGGAGCCTTGGGGTTGTTTCTACTGCATCTGGAGCTAAAATATCCACAATGAAACTCCCAGTGCCAGTGCTGGAACCTGCCCCTTTGCAGCCTGCCTGCCTGGGCAGGCAGCATTGTATTCTTTATATCAGAGCCTCCCTTTCTGAGGTGTTCAGAGCTGTAAGTAGAAGCACAATGGGTATATGTTCTAGCACCATTTCTAGGTGAAAAATGGTGTGAAAATGAGACCTTTTATCCAAGTCTCTACCAGGAATTTCCTAAGCCCGAGCTGGGAAAACATAAAGGGAAAGGTCTGTAAAATAAGATCCTTTTGCTCCTATTAATGCTTAGAGGAGGCTTCCCAAGTTGCTTTCAGTGAAGAAGGTTATGGATTTTATTTTAAAGCTATGTCACATTTACTTCATTGCTCAATACAAAATATCCTGGTGCTAAATCAAACTAAACTCATTTTTCTCCCTTCCTGTTTCTGCATTGCTGGTTTGATCCCTAGATATAGAAGATCAGCAGAAATCCCCTACCATTTAAAAGGATTAGAACTGGCTGGTGAGATTTTGGCAGTAGAATTAACTGGTGGGAGCAGTTTTAAAGTAATACTGTACAGGTCAGACGTGGGGATGCATTGTGTGTTTCTGTATCGAGCCGAAAACAGGGTGTGCAGTCCTTAAGCACAATTCTGTGGTCTTGCCTGCTCAAAATGTGCTTTTAATACTTTCTGTTGGGCTTCACATTTCAAGCTTTTATTTCCACTTGACACTTGTATTTCAATTACTCCTCTTGCCTTGTACCTCTTTGCTTGCCTTTTGTGGTCTGGGCAGTCCCTTTCTTTCCAAGTGAAATTCCCCTTCTGCCTCACTGGTTGTCCCTCTGGTGTGGGACCTGCTCTGCTGGTGATCGTGATTAATGACCATGCCAAGCCTGCTTGTGTAAACTCTTACTTTTTCTGGCACAAATGGGAAGGCTGAGGGGTCCACCAGGGCTCACAACAACAGCTTTTCACTTTACTGCCTTGCCTGCCACCACACACTCAAAAACTTCCTTTTATTTTTTGGAGCAGTAGCAGGGCGCTTGTCTCAAACGGTGCGGTAGTGCAGCAGGGAAGGGCTTGAGCTGTCTGGGATGCTCGTGGCTCTGCTTAGCCAGGAAAGAAGAGATGCTCAGGAGGGAGAGAAGGATCCCCCCATTGCCTTTTTGTTCTTGAAGTCTGTTTTCTGTGTGGCTTCCCCCTTACTCAGTCAGTGGAAGGTGACCTTCAGAATCTTTTGCTGCTGGATCCTGCTGCTGAATCTGATTCCTCAATCTCCACCAGTAGATTTGGGAAGTCAGGGAGACTTGGCTGCACCTGAGTGTTCCTTACCTTGTGAATTATATTTGTTAGAAATGGAAATGAGCCTTCTGAGGAAATAAATTTATTTCCCAAAAGTTTTTCTTCTTACTCTCAGCTAATGTTTCTGGTGACTTTTTTGGTACTATCAGTACCTGATTGAACAGTTCTGGTGTGTTAATCCAGGCTATTTTCAACATGGGTATTAAGCCAGGTTTTTTAAGGAGAATGTCAGTCAAACTGACTTTGGGTAATCTTTGTCCTATTATGATTAACTTTAATCTTGGCTCTGGAGAGCCTGTGACCACTGCAGCAAGTCACCTGTGTGTGTCTGCCCTGTGGCGGTGTTATCTGGACCCGTGTTGGCCATCCATGCCAGTAATTAACACCTGCACAACATCCTTAACTTTGAAGGGCTACAGGAGATGTTTTCTGTTACCCAGAAACTGTTGGGAACTGTCTGAGGGAAGTGAGAGAAAACTGAAGTAAAGTGAATTTACTAAATTAAGAGTCTCTGTACAAGGGGTTGGCAACAACCTTTTTCTACAAAGGTGAGTGGCACCTGTCTCACTGTGCTTGCAGTTTTCATGTGAGCACACGGGGAAGGATTTAGATTGGGAATGGAGCCAAATTTCCACCTTTGAGAAAGTATCTTGCAAAACTGGCTCGAGTTACTGTACTCTGGGGTTGGCGTCTTGCAACTGTTGGGGAAGGGTTGGTTTGGTTTTTAATCGCTTGTCCTCTAAAATAAGGCTCCAGACCTTCTCTAACTTGGGTTAAAAAAGACCTGTCCTCAAAAGTGAGTAATTTCTTGGCTGTACTTCGCTTACTACATGTATGAGCCAGAAAAAGCTCTTCAGTCTCAGAAATCCAACAAGCTATCTGAAGAGTGAGGTTCCTGGTGATTTGAGTCTGTCTCCTGATGTGTGTATTGAGCCAAATCTAGAATGCAGCTTTTCCAGTATAACAGCACATTGATGTGCAATGGTTTTGTCAGAGATGCTGTTGTAGTAAAGGATTGGGGAAAGTACCTGCACTTCATATGCAATATTAATTATTGCTTCTGAAATAAGATAGTAGTTTTGGTTACTGTGTCCAGTCTAATAATTAACTTCAGGGAGAAAATTCTTCTAATAAAACACTAGTTTACAGTTCCAGAGTTACCCTGACTAATCAGCAAATACTTTTGTATCCAAAAATATGAATAGCTACTTGACTGAAATGTTATTTTTCATTTTTAGAAATGCAGTGTGTTGGCTAAGGCTTGGAGCTTGGGAACTCTGACTGCAGTCAGTATTATCAGTTAGATTTTAGAGATAGGAAATTGAGGCAAAAAGTAAACAATTTGTCTGAGGTTAAATGAGAAATACATGATGGCTACTGATGTCTCCTTATTCTTTGCTGTCCTTGTCTGCTTAGAACTTGTCAGAAGCTATTTTTGTTCCCCAACCTTTTTAGAGCACCTAGCACTCTGATTTTGATTTAAGCCTTTAGCCTTTGATTTGAGAGCACAGTGGCTCCTGTAACATGGTGATGCTGAGCCCTGCGAGTCTCTGGGCATGTAACGATCAACATTTTAACAGAAGTAGCAAAAGGATTGCAAATACTCTTAATTCCTTTTCCCATGCTGTCTGATGCTGTCTGCTGTCGTGCTAATAAATTCACAAAGCTTATGTGATTAAAAACTTGAGAACCTGGTGCTCTTTATGAGCTCTAATTAAAAGCGGTAGAGAACTTGAAGCTTTCTTTGAAGGGTTGGGGGTGGCTTTGAGAGCTGGTTGCTGGCAGCAGGGGCTGTGGCAGTGTGGTGGGGTTTGCTGCAGGGCAGGATGTGGTTCTGTGCTGGTTGTACCTCTGCAGCTTCAACCAGCACACCCCGGGGCTCTGACACAGGGAGTGTCTCACTGACTCACAGGCATCTTGCTGTGACCTGGGTATTTTTGCTCAGTGCTGCAGTGGGTCACTGACTGATGTGGCTGAGTTTCTAAAAAGAACAAAAGAAGTGCTAGTAAAAATAAAGTGCTTTTTGCCAGTGTCTAGTCTGTGAAAGTGGTACGTTTGCATGGTGAGAGTCTGTATTTAGTGGTTCCAGATTTAAAAACAGTTTTCCCTTTGCCTCCAGATCCAAGGATGGCACTTGGTCTTCCCTCTTTAAATTGATGTGCTGCAGAAGTTGTACTCCTGCTCTCTGAGCTGCCGGCTCAGGGCTGTTGGTGCCACAGGGTCACTAATGGAATGTTTCAATGAAATAGGACCAGTGTCTAATTAGGATCAAGGAGTAGCTGGAACCTTTGTGTCTAGACTGCCTGGTCTTTGTGCAGAAACTGGGTGGGTGATGCTCTAGCCATGGGTGAGGTGATGGTGGAGGCTGGAGGCCATTGTTGTGTTCAGCCTTGGCCATCATCACCCAATGAAAGCCATCACTCCCCTCCTTATAGAAGGAAATTAAAGTAAAGCAGTGTCAGGCTGTCCCCTGTCCTCCAAATTTCACTGCTTGGCTTTAGCCACAATCCTGCTATTGCTCTTAGTTTGGTCTGCTCTTGATTTACTAGAAGAAATAAATGTAATTTTGGCTTTGCGTTGGTGCACTCTATAAACTCTGGCTTCTTGGCTGCTAACCTGAGCTGAGTAATGCTGAATGAATGAATCATCTCTGCCCAGCAGCAGCTGGGGAAAGGCTTCCCTCAAGGCTGGATCCTGGAGTTTGTTTAGCAGCACAAAGGGCAGTGGCTGTGGCATGCCCGTGGTTCAGGGTACAGCAGGAGGGCTCTGTTAGGGTGCAGCATGATGCAAATAAAGGAACACCAGCTGGGAGTGCTGGTGCTCAGCCCTGCCCTGCATCCCAGGGAACCAGGAGACAAGTATCCTACTCTGCTGAAAGCTTGATCTTATTAAAGAGTCATCATTAGCAGAGGATATGTGAGCATAATTTACTGGGTATCAGAATGTCCCTTTAAACATTGCACTGAATTAAAAAAGAAAAACTGCTATGCATGGTTTTATTGTTTCTTTATGAAATACAGCTGTTCAATTTGTGTTTTCCCTCGTTATATTCACTGTCCCTCAGCCATTCATCATTACAGCTCTCTGGAGCTGTGATTGTTCCCCGGTCTCAATTATTAAAAACCCATCAGAAGAGTCCACTTGGAATTTTCCAAGCATGCATGGCATCTTGGCATCACAGTTCTCATTAATTCTTGTGACATTAAGGGTTGAGATCCCACAGGTAGTCTTGGAAATATTTAGTTTCCATGAATGAGAAAATGATGAGGGAATTTTTGCCTCCAAACTCTTTTTTTTTTTTTTTTTCTGGTTTCCTTTTTTATCTTTTGAAATGACTAGAAGAAAGCACTTCAGTTATCTTGGTGGTAAAAGCTCCCCTCCAGCAGTAAAATGGGAGCTGGTGGTGTGGTAGGGAGCCCGTTGCTGGCACACAGAATTGAATTAAAGCAGCACACTTGAATTAAAGCAGCATCTCTGCAGGTACATATTTAAAACTAAAATATTACAGCAAGTTAAAACAACTTTGGCAGCATGTGCAAATTACTTGGCAAAAGTGTTAATTTCCTTGTTAAACGTCGTAGCAGAAAGGGCCTTTGATCCCAGCAGCCTGTTGGGAGTCCTTCCTAATTGTTATCAAACTATCCTGTAGCTTTAAACAGATAAGACCTAATTAGCTAAAGTGGTGCTGCATTTTTTCAAAATAAAGAGTGCCCTCTCGGTGTTAGGCACCTGTGTTTCTGTGCTTTCAGCTTGAATTACAAATTTGGTGCCGTGCCCGAGGTAGGACTTCAAGCGAGAGCTTGACTGTGGCACTCAGTGACTTCCAGCAGCAGAGGAGAGGAGACTGTGGCTTGTAGAGACCCAAGAACAAGGTACAAATAACCCCCTTCAGATAGGAGGCAGAATGTTAAACATTTTTAATGACAGCAATATGAAGGGCTGGTATAAAAGTGGGGCTTTTTTGTATCCTTTGTGCTGTGAAAAGGAGCAGGGGAAAATGCATCAATGGAGCAAGGTCTGACTTCCTTGTCTCGATGTAAAGAGTCTTCTCCACATCAAAAGAACACTTTAATGATGAATCTGAAATTCTCTCTGCTATTTTTAAACTCAGGCTATTATTGAGGGCACCACAGAGAAGAAGGAAGGAGAGATGCTGGAAATGCAATATTCTCCTGTATTCTCCACCGATCTGCTTCCAAGGGGAAAACTGAAGCATTAAGGATTTGGTTCAACACCTGTTAGGTTACTCAAGGAAAAACAAAGACTTTGCCAGATGTTTAAGAAGAAACATATGGCAGGCAGGGAGGGACAAACTGTGCCAATTTGTCTGTTTAATCAATCAAACTTGTAACAATCAATGCTATTGTCCATAGCCTTAATAAATAATTGTTCCCGTGAAATGCTGTTTTATGCAGAGTAGAACTCCACTAATGGCCATGGCAGTGGGCAGAATGAAGGATGCAGTAGTTTTTCCTTCCTTGCCTTGCTGATGGTGCAGAGCTTTTGAATTTTTCTCGTTCCATGTGCTTAAGACCCAAACAAAACAACAAAACCCAATAAATTCTGAGAATAGAGCAAACCACCTGCACAGTTTTCAGAGATCACTTGAATTTTAGTTTCAGTGAGTATCAGGGAAAGTTGTTTTGCACGGTATTTTGTGGATGTTGATTCCTGGAGGTTCTGAAGCTTTAGGTTCCTTCTGGTATAAAGTGGAAATTAAAAGTATCACCTTTGCTTTCACCACAGGCTGCCACCTATTGCTGTCTATCTAGAAAAAAACTGTTGCTGTAAATCCAGAGAAGCCCCTTTAGTGGTGTGATAGGGGTGTGAAAGGCAATGGTTTTCAGTGGTTTCCTGCACAAACACTACACGCCAGCTCCCTTCAAAGATGCTTTTAGACCTACAGGGATTGAGCCCAGAGTGTTTTACCTGCTCCCTCCCCCTGGCTGCATCCTCCGCTCTTTGGCCGTGGGTCAGAAGGCACTGAGCAAGCTGAGGATGCTTTCTTAGCCATACAAATGTGGAGCATGTTAGGATAAGCAACTTGTCATTAGAGGCAGGGCACAGTTCAGCTGCTGACATTATCTCGCCGTGGTTCGCCTTCTGTCGCATCGTAATGATTAATCACAGCCCTGTGCCATGTGTTACCAGGCAGCCTGCATTTGCTTAGCAGTCAGGAACTACTACACGTTCTCTGCTGCCTTAATCCCCTGTGACTGTTTCCTAATGCTAACAGCACTGAACAATGGGATATCATGACAGCTGGTGATTGATTCTTTTTTTTCTTTTTGCCTCTTTTGCAAGGAATTGGGAATTTCCTGGTTTAAGATGCTTACTTAGCTACCTTTTACTGTCAGTGATTAAGAACTGCACTGGTTGCTGTCATTGTCAAGTAACTTCTAACTTCTCTAATTCACTATCTGGCCAAGCAGAAAATAAGTGTATTTCTTTTCTGTAAGTTCAGTGTGTGCTTGTGAATTGTTTGGTAGCCAGGAACTAGGACAAAAGGAGGGGAGCATTTGGAGCTCAGGCTGCTCAGGCTTGCTTCTGCTGCCCTGTACAGCTCTCCCCTCCTCAGTCACTGGAGAGGTTGCAGGAGCTTGAAGGACCTTGTATCTTTTAAAAAGTCTCAATTGACATCCTTGGATTCCAGCTCTGCAGTCTTGTCTTCATTACAGTGCAGATGGAACTAGTTTTATTCTGCTTAGGAAACAAAAAGCTCCAGTTGTCACAGAGCACACACAGTTTGTTAAAGAGAAGTCTGGGGTTGCCCTGGTCTGCACCACAGGAGTTGGATAGAAGAGCTCTTCTTCATAGGGTGTGGGAACAGCAATATGATTTTAAAAGGCACTAAATTCAGTTAAAGACAATGTTTTTCTTAATTCATACCTTTTTTGCTGATGTCAGAAACTGTCTAGGCCCGGCTCAGTGCATACTTCAGCTGTCAGGCTCTTTGTGAGTGTGGTGATTATTGTTAAGTGAAGCATATGCTAATCCGGGTCGAAATATGCTTTTTCTCTATTGCGTGACACTGTGTTAATTAAAACATCCCTTTGCTGTAGGAGCTGATGGTGGGGAGTGCTGTGGTGCTTCCTTAGCAGAGCTCAGCTCAGGTTGGGCACTGCTGCCAGCCAAGGACTCAGAGGGTTGTGGATCCTGGCCCTCCTTCTGCTGGGCACCTCGTGTTTTTGACCAGAACTGCATTATTAGTGGAGAAATTGGCTAAAATGCAGCTTTGGAGAAAAGCTGAAATTTGTGGAGGAGTGCTTCAGTGTAAGTGATTTATGGCCATTTCTTCCCCACTATCTGCTCTACTGTGGCTTGGTTTTCTGGGAATGAAAGATGCCAGAAGGTGGAAGGGGAAAGGGCTGTGTGGCCTATCCTTTTTCCCCAACCTCATATAATCTCCTTAATTTTCTTTGCATAAACTCATTCTCATTTCCTGGCATTTCCAGGCATCTTTCTTCAAAAACTGTGGGAGGCTTTATGTCCACTGAATTTCATTTTGAAATAATCAAACTGTGCTTTGCATTAGGGGCTAAATTACGCCCCTGTAGAATTTTTAATTGTTCTTTTTTTCCCCCCTGACTTTCTGGGTATCTAAAGGAGGCTTTCCTGCTTTAATCCAAATCACTGGGATTTGGTTATATATCAGATGCAAATCTCTTTGCATCCATAATCCTTCTTTATAAACTGTTGTTGACTTTTCTGTTGATTTTTTAAATTATTATTTTATGCCCTATCTCAATGGGTACATATGTTCTGAGGCTTGAATTTTTGAGGAGTGCATCCCAAATGAGTTATGAGACAGATCTGTACTAATATGGTTTGACAGCCTACTGTGAGGTTTGGAGTATTGTGCTAAAATATTTACCCTGATTAAGCTCTTGCATTTTCTGAGATGCAGGGAAAAGTTTGTCACTGTTCTAAAGATTTTTGTACTTGGCTTCCCTGGCAGAGCAGTCCCCTGTATTTACCAGGCTCAACTCTGGAACCAGGGGGAGGAAAAAAAGTTGAGGCCATGTTTTATTCAGCATTAATGGAATCCAGGGGTGTCACATCTTGGTGTTTTCAAGTATGGTGTGCTTCAACTCTGTGAGGGTCCTAATGGAGAAAAGAGGAATTCTGTAGTTGGAATTATTCTGAAGACAGCTGGATTTAGAGTAAGTGTATTAAGCAATATGTGAGACAGCAGAAAACAGCACTTCCATGGTTGAAAGGAGAGGGGCAAGATGAAGATGTCTTAGACCTTGATTAATTGGTGATCTCATGTATTACTGCCCTTTGCTACAGATGGCAAAAAATCCCTAGGATGACTTATTAAATTATTAGTTTTATCTCTGTGTAGTTGGCTGATAGCAATACAACAAGTGTTTTTGTTGCTATGGCTGTTTAAAATTAGAGTTTGATCTGGAGTAGAGCAGAAGTGTAACAGAAATAGGGTAAAACATAATAGCACCAAACACTGGGATTAGAGCCTGGAAACAGAATCAAACTGAGGAATTACTATACAGGCAAAGACAAAAAAAGGTGCTGATGATTGATCAGAGATGGTTAATCCTCTGGGATAGGAGGGATATGGGAAAAACGGCAAATAACACTGGACAGTATTTCCACTTGGCTGGGAGATTGCAGCTAGGGCATAGTGTGTCCTGTGTGCCAAAAAGAAAGTGAATGCAGGGAAGAACAGGCCCCCTGAAACATGTGCAGGTGGTAGAAAAGCCAGGAATGGTAATTCCAGGGTGAGATGCTGCTCCATGAACCTCTGTTCGTCAAACAGTACCTGAGGCTGGGCTCAGAGTGGGGCAGTCCCTGGTGCTGATGAAGGTGCAGTGGATTCCTGTGGCTGGTAATAGGAAAAGAAACATTTCTAGCCCCAAGTATCAGTGATCCTCGTAGTTGATGTAGTGTCTTCAAGTAGGATGTCATAGTTTAGGTGGAAAAAGACTTTCAAGATAGTCCAATCATATGGAACAAATCTTGACAGCATCTTCCATGTTGGGTGCTGGGAAAAGAAAACAAAACTTTTTTTTTTTTTAAATCTTTACTAGAATGCACCTAATTAAAAACAAGAAAAAAAGGACATCCAGATTGTAATAGCAAAATATGCTTTAATCACAATGTGACCCTTTTATAATGGTTTTCTTGTCACAACTGTAATTGCTGATGCTTTGATACTTCCACCAGCATGGCTTACAAAAGTTGCAACATGAATATAGAAAGGATGTGTACTGAGTTTTGCAGTTTTAAAAACATCAAAGCAAAGCTGTGACATTGATTTTTATTCTTTTTGTTGTTCATCTGCATATTCTTGCATCTGTAGGGGAAGCAGGCAGTGCCTAACAGCTGGTGAGTGCTTAGAATGGTTTGGGTTAGGTACAAGGTGAAAACACTAAGCAGTTATCCAAGATCCATTATGTATTTACATACAGCTGTTTACCTTTGGAGGCAGTGGTTATAATATTTAAAAGCCAACTTTTGCTCTCACGTTGTAGGACAATTTCCTTGTGTTGTGACAACAGCAGAAGTGCTGGTGTTTTTGTCAGTGGATTTTCATTGCTCAAGATCCTTAAACAAAGAGAGAGACTCCTGGGCATTTCCCTCTGACAAAGAGCTTTATCTCCTTCTCCCTTGTGGCTATCCAGCCTTCCTTCCTTTACAAACATCTTGCAAGATGGTGTATGGATTGAAGGAGGCTTGCTGGTAATAAACCTGCTAGGATTTTTTGCCTGGATGATAGGAATTTATAATAAATGCGATGAAAAGCTGCTCCTTGATATCACTGCCCAAAGGCAGCTCCAAACAGAAAGGTTTATAGCCCCAATGTGCTTGGGGTGAGACAGCAGTATTTATCCCATCTCCTCGGTGAAGGGCTTGCATGAGGTTGTTCCTAATTCCTCTCCTGGAAGGTGTGCCTCTCGCAGCCTGTTTATCCCCGTTTGCAGGCGGGAGCAGTTCCCACCGCCCGGGAGTTGCAGCGAGCGGGGCTGTCAGTGTGAGAGGCAGACAATTGAATCAAGGCACTAAAACATGCCACTCCAAAGCTGTTTAAATCATCCTAATGTGAATTACGAATTTATTACAATACATATTACCTCAGGGGACAGAGAGGGAAGGGAGATCTGAAGGGGCTGTTTGTAAACATGTAAAACAATAAGCGTTTCCTGCGTTGCCACCGCGACAGGGAGCTCGCCTGCCCTAATAAAACCTGAATAAATATATGTGTAGACAGGCAGCAGCTCACCTGGGGTCAGGTGGCTCCCAGTGGGTCAGGTAACACACTGCTTTCCCCCCCAAAAAAAGTAACAAACAACGTCCTGAGGGGAGCAGGAGGGATCCAAACCTCTGAACATCACAGTTTGCTGTTGTGGAGCAGGAGTGCTGTGCTTTGCATTGTGTAATGTGACCTGTGTTTTAGACAAGCTGCCACAAACTTAAAGAACAGACAAGGTTGGAAAACCACATATTCAGCAGTGTTTCCTAAGGGGATAGGAAGTAAATGCACACCTCTTGGGGAGCATCACAAAGAGTGCATGGACTCTCAGCATTTCCCTGAATAATGTATCTGAGTGTGTGTAGTGGTTGTTTGGGGATTTTTCTTCAGTTCTTAGCAGCAGTGCTGATTCTTGGTGTCTGACAGCCCCAGCTGTCATTTCTGAGATGCTCTGA
The DNA here is from genome assembly GCA_013401135.1 of Cettia cetti. Lineage (NCBI taxonomy): Eukaryota > Metazoa > Chordata > Aves > Passeriformes > Sylviidae > Cettia > Cettia cetti. The sequence continues at coordinate 198,536 of VZUI01045955.1, read as the reverse complement.
GAGGTGAGATCAGCAGCAGCTGCCTTCCTCACCTTCAGCTCTTCACACCATCGCTGGGCTGTGTGCTCCAAAGAGGATGGGCATCTCCTGATGGTGCAGAGCCCTACCAGCCACTCCATGCAGCTCCTGAAGAGCACAGGTGGGATAGGGAATTTCAGTCACCGCTGACTGGGAGAACATACCAAAAGAGACAGCAGCTTACAGAGGGGTGGCTCCATATCCCAGTGCTTCTGCTTTTGAGAGCAGTGTGCTTTACCAGGGCTCTGCAGGGGATGGCACTGACTGACGTGGAGGTAATGATTTATAAAGTGGAGGACCTAAACATAGTTCAGGCTGCATTGCCAGCATGCTGGCTGTCCTCAAAGGACTCCGGAATATGCTGCGTTGCAAGACTGCAGCGATTTGGCTGCAAGCTATATTTAGCCTATTTATTCTTTGTTGGTGTATAATGTGCAGTTCAGTGGAAAACTTGGTCTCTCCAAAAAGGAGGTTTGAACTGGAGTCAAGACAGGGAAAACACCATCTGTCTAGAAACCATTTTTCTTAAGCGATTTGAAGGGGGAGGCTGTGTACGTAAGATATATGTGCATGTTGCTTGGTTTGTTGCTTGGGTCTTTTTATTTAAAGTTTTTTTTCCTTCTTCAGTGGTCTTTCACCCTGTAAGTTATTAAAGGCTATTAAAAATGTAGACAGCAAAATGTACTTTGTAATTCAACTTTATAAGCTAATTCTTTAGTAAGAAAATGGTAATTTTTTTTCTACTAACAGTGAACAATTCCAGTGCTAGGGTAAAAATCAACTGTGCTTTGAGGAGGAGATTATTCCTGTTGGAAGCACCCTTAAATGTTGAACAAGGATTAGTCCTATTGTGTTAAGGAATGGAAAAGAGCAACAAATACTGTCTGTTTTAAAGTGCTCACAGTCTGGGATGAAAGGTTGGCAAACTGAATAGGTCACAGTGAGCAGCAGCAGGCTGGTGGTGGCTCCCAGCAGTTCATGCATGCAGGAAATATTTGTGCTCTGCCTTGCCAAGGAATGTGTGCCATCACTTTGAAATCAGTTCAGGAATTACCTTTGGGAAGTGTCTGCAGCCTGAGCCGTGCTCCCCTGGGATTTCCTGCTTTCACAAGACATTGTCTGCCCTCCTGGAAGTTGGAGCCTGATCACCTGTTCAGAGAGGTAATGCAGAAGGTTTTCTGAGGTTGGCTAGGGGGGAAGAGAGAAAAATTCTGACAGCTTTGCTATTTTTTTTTTTTTTGAAGTTCCTATAGTGTGTCTGCATAATGATACAGGTATCTTAAAATACTGCTCTAAAATGACTGTATAAATAAATTCTGGGTAGACCATATATGCAACAAAACTCCATCTATTTCTTTTGAGTTTAACTCGGCAAAGAGTCTTTATGTAGATAACTTTCTTAGATAACATTTCTTTAGTTTTAATAATGTTATATATGAAATATTGCTTTTTATGGACATGTAGTACCTTTTTATGCTGTTTCTTGGGTGTCTGTTCATCTGTCTCCATAATTATATTTTCCTTCCTGGAATTACACAATCCATCAATGTCAGGAAGGGCAGGGTGGTTAAGGGTTGCTCTGAGACTCATCAGACAAATGCAATGCATTGCTGGCAGTTACAGTTGTATCCTTATTAAAATGGAGAAATGTCTTCTCCCCACCACTCCTCAGCTTCCACGATTTAAAAAAACCCTTCATAAAATAGAAATCTCAATTTCTCACTGCAGCTTTATAAATTTAAAATTTCATTTAAAAATAGCCCATGGTGAGTACTTTTAAATGAATTGTTCTTTGGCTTTGTTACAGCATGCAAATATCAAAGGGTCTGGCTGTAATGGTGTTTGATTGCTGCCTGGCTTTTCTTGCTCTGGAGGCTTTCCATGGGAAAACTTGGGTTGTACCTGGAGAACGTTCCAGCAGTGCTGGCTGCAGTGGGCAGAAACCACAGCATGGTACATGCTCTACACAGCCTGAGCTGTACATAATAGCTGTCAATGACCAGCTTCAAAAAATGTAAAAAGATTAAAAAGAAAAACAGATAAAATGTAAAGTAAAATAAAAATATGATTAATACTATCTAAAAATAAGTACAACTTAAAAATCAGTAAAAAAGAAAAAATACTTAAAAATCAGTAATATGTCTGAAGTTTCCTAAAAGTAAGGATAAGGAACTTAAGAAATATAGCATGTGCTGTACTTAACATATGGTGTGAAAGACTGAAGTATTTTTGAAATTTAAAATGGAAAATGCAAGAGACTGGAGTTTGGGGATACATGGTTCATTCAGACAGCCTTACAAATATGCTATTGTGATTATTAATCCACCCCTGCAGAGCCAGGTGCCCGGCTCACTGTGGAGCAGGCTGCTCAGCCTTAGGAAGAAGTATGAAAAGTCTTGTGGAACAAAAAAGAGGCAGCAAGGTCTCAACCTCGCTGGGCACTGTGAGCCAGTTGTGGTGATAAAGATGAACAGCAGGAATGCTGCCATGTGGGTTTGGTGGAAATCTGCTCTGATGAGCTGTGCTGCCTTTGAAGCCAGCTTCAAGCTCTGTCAGCTAGATGAGGCAGAGTTTCACCCCCAGGGCTCAGTGTTTTGGGATCTGATGCACTTTGTTCTACTCCAGAAAAAAAATAAACCTGAATTTTTAATTCGTGGTCCGACAGTGGCTTTTTTCACCACGTCTTTTTTTCACAAGCTGCTGGATACTGGGCAGGCAGGTGTGATTCTCTGACTGCCTGGGCCTGTGCCGTGCACAGATATTCCCACATCAGGCTGGGTATCAGCATAAAGTGCAAATCTATAAATTATAGAGGCAGGTGATAAATGGGAGAGGCTGCATGTGCACTTCAGCACTGCAGTCTCTTAAATCCTGGTAGCTGAGGAGGGTTTTCTTCTCTTCCCTTTTCTTTCTCAACAGTTAAGCATAAAGGCCTTGGGCTTTGCTTCCACCTCCTTGAATTCTTCAGAGTGCACATCACAGTGTCTTTAAACAGTGTGAGACGTGTCGGGGAACTGAAGGCATTAGCAGAGCGCCGGGATTTATTGGCAGATTGACAGCCTGATAGGCACACTCCCTTTCTTCTCTGTTTGTCACTCTTTGATACTTTCCTTTTCACGCTCCAGGAGGAGGGAGGGGTCCCACTGTAACACTAAATGTCTTCAGCAGTTCTGCTCTGCAAAGCGCTTTATCTTTTTTTTTTTTTTTTTTTGAGCCTGAAGTTCACCTTATCCTTAAAGGTGCATAATTTACCAGGCCTCCTGTGATAACTTTGTATCTTGCAGAGAAACTGAAATGGGAACTGATCTTATTAAAACTAAATTAGTATGAAAAAGTAAAAAGTTTCTCCTTTGTGGGAATGCTAGCAACTAGTGTGAAAGCCTGAGATGCTGCTGCTTTGTTGGTGTGAGGATAGCAAATTGAGGTGGTATCTTGGGAAACTGAATCTCTCTCATGATCTGTGTTGAGCAGTGCTCAGTTTCAAACTCAATAGACTGAGAGAGGCTGGTTACTTGCGTGAGATTGGGACTTAAATACACTTTTCAGCTCTGATGTTTCACAGGTTAATCTCCCTGTGCCTCCCTTACCCAGGATTTCAACAAGACTAAAAAAACTCCCTCTGTCACTTGCTTATGTTCTGCCTTTTTCATTTAAAAGACATTCAAACCCAGCAGTGCTGCCTATGTGTGTTTTTATTGAGTGCACCCACACACCATGGCTTTGTAGCTGGCTCAAATTTTGCACCCCTAAAATTGGGATCTGTACCAATCAGAACAATTTATTTTAACCTGTATAAGACAGCACAAAATGCTGACCCTGAGTGTATAGTTTACTTTCTCCAGCTGTTGGCAGCCCTGACGGGCCCGTGCTCGGCGCTGAGCTGAGCAGCAGCAGCCAGTATTGCTTACCCCAGATCCTCTGCCTGCAGCAGATAATGCCTCAAAGCTCCTTCCTCCTGTGCATTTAAAGTACACAGCCGTATTAGAAGATTAAGTTACTTTGAACGGGAACAGCTCCTGTATTGTAGCTCAGGCTGGTTTTCACTTTGTTCCACTTAAGATGTTGCCAAGGCTCACTGTGACTTTTTCCCCCCATGATGTAGTTGCAGAGCATGAAATTGTTTGGTGCTGGATAATGCAGTAACCATGGGGCTGTTATCTTTAATGTATTAGGCAGCTGTAATTTTTCTTTGCCTTTTGGTGTCCAGGTGAGTTGGGTTTTTTTTGGGTTTTTTGGGGGGTGTGTATGCTGTTACTGCCACTTCTTTTTTTTCCAGAGCTTCTTTCCTTGCCTGGCTTTGTACCTCACCAAACTGTCAGATGAGGAATGAATACATTTGGTAGAGAAATTAGACCATTAATTCTGCAAGATGTTTTCAGTGATATGTCAAGATCTGAGTTTGCTAGAAAGGACTGGTTGGAGCAGGAAACCATCTGATCCCTTCAGATCGAGCAATTAACTACTTAACAGCTGGAAAAAAGATTGTGAGTGATGTGATTCTTCACACCAGCAGCACTTAGCTATTCCAGCCACAGTTTTAAAATGCTTTGAACAGGAGATTAGTATCTTGCTCATTTTGCAGATGAGCAAACAGAAGTACAGAGGGGAGATGAATAGGCTCAAGCAGTAGGTCAACAGCAGAGCCAAAAGAATGAATCCCTGTCTAAATCCGATCTGTTAGAGCTGAGGCAATAATGTTTCCTCTAGGATTATTTCATCTGCCAGGGCCAAAATTGTCAAGGCTTTATTTTATTTTAATTTTTTTCTTTAATATGTGGGTGACTGAACAAAATCCTCATAGTGATAGAGTGTATGTCCAACACTTTGCAAACACGTGAGAGCCCCTGGTTCAGCATGTCTCATCTTTGTGATACCTAAAGAGCAAAACCAAAATACACCTCTGCACACTTGAGAGCTGGTTCAGTGAGCCTTGAGCTGCTTCTGAACTCCAGCTCAGTGTGCCAACCACCTTTGCCCTCTCCTTGGTGGCATTTTGCAGCAGGTCTGGAGAGAGCAATGGGCATGGAGCCCTGTTGGTCTGCAAACAGCAGAGGCAGGCAGTTGTGCATCCTGGTGGTGAGAGCCAGGGAAACTTCTCCCTCTCCTGCAGGCTGTGCTCAGGCAGACCCGTTCATTTTCCACTCCCTCTGCACTCCTGGGGCTCTGATCTGATGTAGCTGTTCTGTGGCACTGCTTCCCCATTAATCATGGACCCGCAGTTAAATTTTGGGCTGGAGTTTGGCTGTGGGAGTTCATGCAGGCTCTGCTTTGCACTCAAGAGGCCTTGCTGCTCCCCTTGCTGTGTTGTTCTGTAGCTGGGTTTAAAATATATATTGTTGCTGGCATTGGAATCCATATCTGCTCCCAGCATATGCTATTGGCACAATACCAGCAGATGCTGTTGAGCAGTATCAAATCTCGAGGCGCAGCTCTGCTCTGAAGTGTGACTCTGTGAAATGGCACTGTGGGGTTCCTCCTCGAAGGCTCGGTGACTTACATGTGAAGTTCTCTCTTAGAAAGTGAAAGATGCTGGTTGTTTGTTTTTAACAGCCCTCCTGACACACCAAACCTGTAACTGGATTTGGTTTTAAGCAAAATGGTGGGGCTTGGGTGGGTTTCTGGCTCCTGTCCTTGCTCAGAGCTCCTCTCTCACCCTCTTTCTGTCCCAGTTGTGCAGCAGGGAAGCTCTTGGGGCTGGGCAAGAGGCATTTGTCAGTGCCAAGGGAGTTAGGCTGCCCTTGCAGGTTACAAATATTTCCATTTTGCTGTTTAATAGCAAGGTGGTCATGCTCCATTTGAAACTCTCTTAAAAATGCAAAATCCATTGGGGGGGGAAATAAAAATTTCAGAGATGTCAACAATTAGCATTGTCAAGAGTGGGGGTTTAGTTATAAAAAAAGAAATCAAGTGAATGAGTGCTAACTTAATATTATTCTTCACATCTTTCCATCCTTAGTCTCCTTTTGCTTGTTTGAGATGAAATGATTATAAGCAAACTTACTGCACAACTGACTCTTTGCTTATTGTTTTTCCTCCTATGAAGTGCGGTGCCATCTGGCACATGGACAAGTGGGGAAGATTGATGGCTAACAAAGAGCACCATTCATTTTCTCCTACCAGATTTGGACAGAAAACAAACGTTTTTAATCAAATCTATATGTTTCTAAGGAATATTGGCTGCTGAAAATTTGCCAGCAGCTGAATTTCCCCCCTTTCCTTGCCTTGTGAGAATTACATCCTGCCAGTCTGATTCATGGATGGGACAGTGTGGGTGCTTTTTCTCCTGTGCCTTGTTTTCTTTCATCTTTGAGAGACAAGCAAAATAAAGGGCTGTCGGTGTTGAGAGAGGAGAGGGGGAATGGCTATGTGTGGTAGCACAAATAGTCTTAAAATTCAAGAGTACAGTTATTTTAATGGCCTCACAATGAATCTTGCAAAACAACTGTCTGAAGAAGAAAACACACAGTTGCTTTCAGTGAAGCAGCTAAAGCTTCAGTGGAAAGTTTGCCTGCAGCGTTCTTTCATTTTTCTCAGGAAAATGACAGATTCATGGATTCCTTCTTCCATCTATCTTCTCTCAATAATTATGCAGTCATTGGATAATACAGGAATTTAGGATCCACAAGGGGATCCATGGTACTCAACTGGGATGGGGAGGTTCATGTTTTCTTGGGAGGGTGGAAGGTCTGATCCATGGTATGGGGCAGCTGAGCCACAGAGTGATGTGGAAACCCTGACCTCTTGTTTAGGGAGCTTGGAGGAGGTTCTGGGATGTGGCTGGGCTTCCATGGAACAGAGGATAATCAACTGTATGGCACAAGAAAGGAGGTGGTTAAGGCAGAGAGGATGTCGGTTTTTAGGGTTCAAGGAACATTGTCATAGATGTATGTTTAAATATCCTGGCAAGTGCTAGGTGGGTGCAGACCTTGCTTAGCTGTGTTTTCTCTAGGCACATTTAATGAGAGGGGCTTTTGCTTTCTGCTAAGACACAAAAAGGGGAAAAAAATTACTTGGCCATCTGAATATTAAATTCAGATGCCTTTAATACTACCTATAAATTAATAGGATTTCATGCCCAGCATTCAAAAAGCATTGTAAAGAGGATGTGGATATGTAAAGATAAAATGGATTTTGTAGTACTTTGGCTGTGGAAAGAAAATTATTTTCGTTTTGATATTTTTTTAATGTATTTTTTCCCTTTGAAGTCAAATAATGGACTTAATTAACTCTAAGCACCTGGATTTGAAGCTTTGAAAATGATCTTTTCATTGCAGTGTTGCTGAATTTTCTGGAAAGTCACATCTGCAGGTATACAGCCTTGTACAACGTAAATGGGCTGTTTGCTGTGGTGCTGGTGACAGGCACAGCCTGAAACTGCTGCAGGTCTGAGTCTGGGGTGTCTTGGGCCAGCACTGGGCTTGGAGCTGGGGTCCCCCAGGTCCCCAGGGCAGGTAGGAGCATCTACAGGGACTTGGGGAAGAGGGGTTGCTCTGCTGCATGGTGTTTGAAGGAGAAATAAAACCAACTGAGGGAAGGGAGTGACTCTGTTGACACAGAAAGTTTCCAACTGTTATATTTATATAGAAGTTCAGAGCTTAAATTGCTCTTGAAGCAGGCAGATTTATATCCCTTCCAAGCATTGCTGTGTACTGGTCCCCTCTTCTTTTCTTCCTGCTGCTATAAATCTGGATGCTCTTGTTGATACAAATATTCTGTCTTTTTAAGAATTTTTCTAAACTTTCCATGCCCTGAATCGAGTCTCATGGGCTTTGCTTTGCATGGGATGATTAAGTTTTCCCTTTATAACTCTTTAATTTGCTGCCTTTTAAATGTTTCCTTGTACCTTTTTTACATAATAGGAAAATACAGAAAGAACTGTATTTCAGATGGAGGGACAGCTGGTCTTTGTATTTGAAGGAGAAAGCTTGTGTTTCTCTGCTTTAAGATGGTTTGTAGAATAAAAGTGGCTCTGAAGAGAGTAGCATGGCCAGGAAAGGGTTCAGGGTGGAAATGTGCATACTGTCTGCTGTCTTAAAACGGTGCTGGTGTGGCCTCTTAGCACTGCAAAAGTGAGAAGTAGTGGTAAAACTTGGAAGGTTTTCTTTTTGCCCTCCTGTGACTCTGCACAAAGGCTTTAATTAATGAATCCAGTGATGCTGCTAAATGCCTGTGGTGCTCCCTTGGGGACAAGCTGAGTGGTTTGGTTCCCAGGAGGGTGCAGAATCCTCGCTCTCTGCGCTGGATCATGCTGCCCTAGGCTGGAGACAGCCCTGGCAAATAACCCTCAGTTTATTGAGAAGCTTGGCTTCATGTGTGAGAGCTGAAAATATTCAAATTATGAGTGCTGTTAAAAGAGCGATCTCATAATCTTCGTGCCTGACGGAAATCCATGGGTGGGCTGGGGAACCAGCACAAAGCTGTGTTTGGGGCTGGGTGTCTGTCTGGTGTTAGTGATGACTTTCATGTCATAAATGTGTACTTAACCAGCAGCGTGGCTGAGCGAGCTGATGTGCAGCCCGTAGAAGCAAAGGGGCGGCTTTCCATTGTCTTCAGTGAGTTGTGGATTAACTCTCAGGAGAATAATAATATCATGGTTTACTTGGCAGTAACAATGCTAGCAGTGCTGTTTGACTGCAGACAATAAACTGAGCAAGTTATGGAAAACATGATAGCCCTGTCCTGAACAGGAGGAGAGCCACTCAGACGTGAAAGCAATCCGTTTTGCATACTATTTCTGTGGGGAACTTTCAGCAGTTGAGCAGGGTATTTTGACATATGGCTCCTACGTAGATTGAAGTGCCAGATCTTAACTGGATAAAGATATAATTAAATTTTCAGTGAAATTGCTGAGAGTCAAGTAGGAAACCTCATTTGGAAGTTCCCAGAGAAGGGGAGACCTGCCTGCCCCTCAGAGGTGCAGAGCTCTGGCTGTGAGATGCTCGTTGAGTTTGAGGGCTGGCACCACCCTTTGTGCTGTGCTGGGAGGCTCCCCCATCAATAGCCGTCCTCTGGAGCTGCTGGTGTGGTTTGTCAGGCCTGGGGAGGGACCTTCTTTGGTTTGTAACTTTTTATATGAGCACACTGCACCTTTTCCCCTTACGGAGCTGCTCCTGCTGATCAGACCTGCTGTGTTCAGCAGCGTCGCTTCAGGAAACGCTCTGGGTTTGATGCCAAGTCAGTGACGTGAGCTCTCAAGCTTCCCAGAGGAGGACAGGAGCCATGTTTGAATATTCACACAGGCTGAGCTTCCAGGGAGAGTCCTTGTGAGGCAGTGATCACGGGCCTTCTGTGTCAGTGTTGGTCTCTGCACAGACACAGGTGTGCTGGGGCTTGTGGACTCACTGACTTGCTGTTTGTCCAGCTGGAGTGACCATTTGTGGTTCTGCCTGGTGGGTTCTTTGTTTTGTGGGTGGCAGTGTGAATTACATAGCTGCTCAAAAAAAAGAGAAAAGGCAAAAAAGGAGCATTATGTTGTGTGCTTACTTAAAAATAAGTGAGGAAGACTAAACAGAGATTAAGCCAAGGTTCTTAATAGGAGGAGTGCAAATCCTCCAGGCACCCAATGGTCTGATCCTCAGAGGTAATTAGTAGGTAGCCCTATTAATTTTAATGGCAGCTCTGAGCTGTTAAAGCCTGCCTATTGCCTCTATATTTTAAATATTATTAAATGTTACACATTCTAAGTACTTCATTGCTTTCATTTAAGAAAAAAGGCAGCTTGTTCATTGGGTGCCTCACTGGAAAATTATTTTTATTTTTAGTGCCTATTGGAAAGCAGGTACTCTCTTCTGGGAGGCAAGTTGCAGTTAGAGTAATTGTACTCCTGTGCTGCTCACAGCTTCAGGGAAATCCCTTCAGGCTCTGCCTGGTAAGAGGCACCAGGTGATGAAGGTGTATGTTGGCAATCCTTGGCTTTGAATGTTCCTCCAAAGCCAGAGCTGTGCCATAACACAGCTTCTGAGTGACAGATGCTGGAAGCATCACGCTGTGCCACAAGGAGTCATTTGAGCTGGAGTGGGGTAGGTGGTCCTGCCAAGTATTTACAGCCTTTTATTTCTCCAGCTGGTAGGACCAATCCTTGGGTGGCAGAAGCTGCTTTGAAAGGCTCCCCTTTGGCATTTCCAATAGCTCTCACATGCTTGTATATCTCGTGTCTCCTTGTAGTCCCTTGCTTCTCCCAAGCAGGTGCCTGGGATCTCAGTTGAGCTTGTGACACTTAAAAAAAAAAACAAACCTGGAAAATATGGTTGTTTTGAAGACCTGCTTCTGCATGGGGTTGCAGCAGCTGAAGATGTTTGTGTGTGGGGTTGACAGTGACTTGTTGCTGGAAGGGGAGGATGGTGCAGCTGGCTGTCCTTGGGCCAGCAGTGCAGATGTGACCTCTCTCTGGATTTGGGAGTGAAGTGCAGAGCATTTAACCTTTCCCTGATGCTCTGTGGTACAGGAGGTGAGGTGAGTTAGAAACCCCAAGTTTAGTGATTCCTTTGAGGGTGTCCTGGCAGCCTGTCAGGTCCCAAGGCCATTTGACATCCATAGTGTTACATTATTTTTCAAGTGGAAGATGTCAGAGCTTTTCCTGGGCTTTTATTTATTTTGCTCCCAGTTTATTCCAGGTCGAGTTGTGAATGGAGCTATCATGGGCGATGCCCCAGAAACACTTGGCTGCCTTACAGCTTTCCTCTGTGTGCAGTGGGGTTGGTACTGCCTAGGGGCTCTGCCTGAGGAGCTGGTCAATATTTTTAGGGCATGGGGGAGTTCTGAGCACTTCCACTGTGATGGGGGTAGGACATGTTTGAGAGCACTGCTGTCCTAAGGGCAGGTGGGCATGGTGTGAGCAAGCATCCTCACAGGGCGGAGGATGGATGAACTGCAGTGGCAGCCAGTGGTGCCCAGAAACCTCTTGCAGAGGTAAAGTGCTTGAGTGATGATCCCTTTTTACTCACTTCATGTGTAAAGTTCAACCTGCAGCCTCTCCCTCTCGTAGCAATGTCCTTCCACATCTCCCTTTTATTGGAATACGTGCAAAGTGTTTCAAAACTCACCTATTCTTTCTGTATTATAGCATTGGGAGAGAGGGTAGTAAAAACAAGGCCCTGTCATTTCCAAGCAACCTTGTTTGTTTGGCACTGAGACTTACTGCTGCTTGCAGTTTGCTGCCTTCACAAATGGCTGTTAGAATAAGAAGTGAGGCAGCTCTGGATTTGTGCCTCCCTTTGCCTCCCACCCTTAGGAAGCAGCCTCCCAGTGTGGTTACACTTATTCTAGCAGCTGATTTTGTATTCACATAAAACCCCACCCATGCAGTTATCTTCTGAGGGAGGCATTTTGAAGGGAGCTGATACTGGAATGTTCTCACAGGCTCACTACAGGATGCTCAGTTACTCCAGGATGCTGCGCTTGTTTGGCACTCCACCAACAAGCTGATTTTGGTTGAGCAGATGTCTGTTCATCTTTGTGTGGTGGGCTGACCCTGGCTGGATGCTAGGTGTCCACCAAAGCTGCTCTGTCGCTCACCTCCTCGGCTGGACAGGGAGGAGAAGGTACAGCAAAAGATTTGTGGGTCGAGATAAGGACAGAGAGATCACTCAGAGTTATCATCACAGGCAAACCAGACTCGACTTGGGAAATTAGTTTAATTTATTACCAGTCAAATCAAAGTAGGGTAGTGAGAAATAAACACAAATCTTAAAACCTGCTCAGGTTTTTTTTCCCTTTCTTAAATCCCTCATCCCAGAGGCACTCCCACTGTCACTGCTGGGCTCAGCCTTGGCCAGTGCTGGGTCCATCTTGGAGCCAGCTGGCCTTGGCTCCACTGGACTTGGGGGAAACTTCTGCCAGCTTCTCACAGAGACCACCCCTACAGCACCTCCAGCCCCTCTACTACCAAACCCAGCACAGTGAGCAGCTACCTTGCCATTCTGTCAAGCACAGCCTAGAGGACAGATGTTTGATGAAAGCACTGAAATATTTAACTAGGATATTTTTCCCCCTGCAGCTGAGATTGCTTGTTGTGCCTATTAATCTTTTACAAGTCTTGCATCTGCTCGGAGGTGGGTTGTTTCAGGCTTCGAATGAATTCTGTGTGTATGTGCATGGTTTGAAAGAGCAGTGTAATGAACAAACATGATGTGTATGTGAATAAATTGAATGCATAAAGCAGATGAATTAATCCCTCAGTTGCTGAAAGTCTCTTCCGGTAAAAATAATAAAAATACCCTATAATGCCCCTTCTCCTGTGGGCGTTTACTCCTCTCTTTCAGGAGTGTCTTTACCCTCCCGTTTTGTAAAATTAGGATTTCAATGGGCATGTCCTTAAAGAGCGTTTGTCCTTTCATGTATGGTTTTGTAAAGCCTGGGTGTAGCACTGCTAGGTAATGCAGAGCTCTCACCCCGAGAGAGCAGCTCTCTTGTGTATTAAGAATTTATTTCCAGGTGAAACAGTACCTTTCTGTAAAGCTTATTTCTTCTGCATGCGCTTGTAATCAGAGGCACTTGTGTCTCCCTTTCCTCCTGTTGTACCAGGTGTGTTCACCAGGTGACTGAAGCACCGTGAACCAGGGGATTGAAAAAGCAAAGAGACCACATGCATGCAAATCTTCCTTTCCCCCATCAGGAGTAGGCTTTTTGGTTAGTGTTTTATACTGTGATGAACTTCAGAAAAAAACCCTCACCCTCATAATTAATAGTTAATAGGGATTAATATTTTTAAAGTTATTAAAAAGGTCTCAAAATGCACTTTTTCTTTCTTTTCTACTTCTGACTTAATGGCTCATAGCTGGTTTTCTCCTGGTCTATTCCAGCCTGCTTTTCTTTGAATATTGCCATTCTGAGTTTAAAATCCAGTATTGTCTTTTAAATACCTCATGGGTGTAATCCAGTTTTTGTTTTCCTTAAAAATCCTTGGCTTTTGAATCCCCCTCTTCTTTTCTCCCTGTGTTAACTAAATTGAAGTAAAATGGGAAATTGTCACACAGAGCCATCTAACTTTCCCCTTCTCTGAATAGATGATAAGTTACTCAGTAAGAGTAGCACCAATTTGAAAATGATTTAGCACAGCCAGAGTTCTACTAACCACTTTGAGAACATTTCAGGGCAATCCCATGAGATGATGGTGTATGATGATAATTATGCTTTAGCAGAATAGGCCTATGGGATGAGCAGCTCCAGCTCAGACGCTTATATCTTGTCTGTGCTTTAAGGTGTGCAATTTATTCAGTTTTAAGAATCAGGTTTTCTTCTCTGCATGCTCATATTTTATATGCAAGATTAACTTGCTTAGTCTGTAAAATTCAGCAGATATTTTATGTTTGTGGGAACCTGCCTGGTTTGAGTGATGTTGCTGTGATGACAGTCCCAGTGATGTCTTCTCTGAGCAAATGTTCTCAGAAAGTGTTCTCACTTAATTGTAATAGAAAATTAATTGTTCAGCTGTCTGTAGTCTTTTTTCATGCCTCATGTATTCTGCCCAGTAACATTCTTCTTTACCATGATTCATTAGTCTTTAGATTGCTTAAAAATATCCTGGACTGGAAAGACATATTAGCAAAGTCATAACTATATTGGCAGATGAATATAATCTCTTTTCAAGTGTCTACATACGTGCCAAGATCATATCATGCATACAGAGAATAAATGAGTGGGCTTGTGAATGAGCAGGCTTCTGAAGGGCTAGTTTTGTTAATCACTAGCAAAATTGGCCAGCGAACTTAAAGAAAAATCCAACTGGCACTTTTTTAGAATTTTTATCACTTTTTATTCATCATCAAGGTGCTTTTTTAATGTAAGAACTCCTTGTTGTCCAGCTGTTCCTCCTGTGAAACCTGTTGTGCTGGACCTCAAAATATAATAGACTCTTTAGAGGTGTTTGCAGAATTGCTGTATTAATCAGGCCAGATAATTACCAATTTGTTTTGGCCTGCTTACCTTTTTAGCACATCTCCATCACGGCAGTGCTGTGGGGCAGCCCCCCAATGCTTGCCATGTAAGCATAAGTAGGATTTTCTAAAGCACTGGCATTGCCTGAGAGAGAAAAAGCCACAGGAGGGAGAGAAATTGTGATCCTTACTAGAAGCATAACTGTTACATTGTGATTTGCCATGATTTTCTTGTCTTGCAAATCAGGCTGGGTTGAGGGAAACCATCCTGTGGCAGAGGGATGGGAAGAGATGCTGAGGGCTGTAGGCCTGGGAAGCTGACTCAACAGCTCTCACATCTGCTTGGCAATGATTTTTTCTCTTAGTGGTGTTTAACTGTTTTTATGAGGGAGGAGTAAGACATGGGGTCTTGAGTTTAGTTTAAGGATTGAAGAAATGACAGAAGTGGTGCACGTGGTTGTGTGTGCTGTTGCTGCAGGACACCATGCAGCTTTCACGACATCATTTTGCAGTGTCCAGGAAGGGGAAGAGAGGGCAAAAAAAAATTGTTGGGGACCTGAAGTGTGACCTCAGAGCTATTTGCACACGTTGTGTCTCCATCTGTTCTGCAAACACGGCGTGGCAGCGTGGGACCGGCTGTGCCTCAGGTGTGGGCTCTGTTTGCAGGGTGAGCCTCGACTTGATGTGACTGGTTAATGGAACTCACTTTGGCAGAATAATAGAGTGTGTCAGGCTTTCCTTTTTGTTACCTTCATAGATTATTATGTAGGACATCCAAACTGTCTTTCTAAATATGGTGAGATTTAGTACAAGGAGTACTAAAGGAGTACAAGGAAATTAAAATGGAAAGTATAAGCAAGGCAGGCATTTATAAATGATTGAACTAAATTACACTCAGAAGAATGAGCTGAAGCTGTGACAGTGATGTTTTTTTCTTCAGGTAAATAACGTTACCCATCATTACTGGTTATGCTAAAGGACCATAATTCCATGTTAACACGTCTTATTGCAGCCTGATAAGTCATAGCCTAATCTCCATTACCAGACTGCCCATAAATATTGGAGATACGTGGCACAGGGAAGGAATGAAATCTGGTTTGGATGCAGCAGTATTGGTGCTGGCTGGCCTCTGACAGGTCACAGCTGAGTCATTTGAGATAAGGCAATTCCTGTAACGTGTATGATGACTTTTCATTTTTATTTAGTTAAAAATATAAAGCTGTGTTGTCACCTGCTCACTTTTTTAAAGAAAAAGAAATTGTCCCAAAAAGCCTTGATGACTTTTGCACATGAGGAAATGCAAACAAGTTTTAGCTTTAAGGTTGTGAGGGTGTTGTGGTATTGTACCACAAATGCAATGCTGCTCTTGTTTTTGCTTCAGTAAGTTATTGCTTTTTGTGGACAATAAAACCACAGGCTGTTGAAATTATATGGTATAATAATGGAGTCAAATCCACATGCTCAAGTGATCCTGTATGTTTTTGACATTTTATTAAATTGATGAGTGGGTTAAAGGTTGGGCTTTTTAAACCCTTTTGCTGCTAGAGTTTGAAAGAAAGCAGAGAAACACAAACCTTTTCAGTTAACTATTCCTAGAAAACACATGATATTTTTTACCTCTTTCCAATGCAGTTGAGAATGTACATCACTTGGGATGGCCTGAAAGTAAAAGACACTGTAGTTCCTTCCTGTTGGACTTCTTAACTTTTCAATTCATGGTGAATTGCAACCAGCTCTTGTTTACTGCAGAAACACTTAGATTGAAGTCGAAATCAATGGATTAGCTTTGTTTTGTGACCCTTTCAAAAGCATTGCATGCCAAATCCACTGAAACAATTTCTATTGAAAGCCCTTGTGTGTTTTTTTCCCCCCTCCCTATTCTACACACAGAATGTGCAGGAGCAGCATTTCTAATATGTTCAAGTAACAGGGGTGGCAAAGAAGTTTGAACCTGTTATGTGACTAATGACAGGTGACTCTGTTCCCTGAAGTTAGAATAGAATTATAATAGAGCAGCACACTGATAACTCTCTTGGGCAGCATCATCCCTGGGATGGGATGAGGAAAGGATGCTCTGCAGTCTGTTTAAAAGGTAAATAATTTTGGGCTCTAACATAGCAAAAGCTGACCAATAAGTATAAAATAAGTGGGGAAAAAGGCAAGAAGAAACTTGAGACACAGGTGTGAGTAAATCAACATGGATCAAGTTAGGGCATGAACTTGGAAAATACCTGTGATGATCTTCAAGGTCTTTTCCAACCTAATCCCATAACTAGCTGTGTGCAGTGAGCGTGGGGAAGCCTGTCCATCTTCCCCAGCTGCAGAGATGGGTCAGTCTGGATTTGGGGAGGACATCCACAGCAGTGCAGTGATGGATTCACTGGTGGTGTTTTCCTTGGGCAAACAGAGTGTGCACACCATCATGGGTTTGCTGAGATAAAAGTGAAATTTATTTCCATTGCTTAGTTGCGTGTTTTCCTCTGATTCTGCTGGTTTTTTCCATTGTTCTCTGTTACCAATCCCTGCTTTCAAAGCTTGCTTTCCCTGCCTTGGATTTATTGAGGGAGCACGAGGGAAAGATGAAATGAAGTAATATATTTTGCTTGTTGTTGTCTTGCTGTCAATTGAGTCTTAGTGGTACCATTACTCATTTTATGACACGTTGCTGTACCTGGGTGAGTTTTGCTCCACTCTGTGTGGTTGGTTGAATTTCTAAACATGTTTTTGTGGGTTGCCGTACATCCTGAGACTGGAAAGTGTGTGCATTTTCTAGATTCAGTTGCTTTTTGAGCTTTCAAATCTTTCCTCTCATCACCCCCTTGTATCAGTTTGTCATTGTGAGGGCTCTCCAGAGCTGGAAGTGAGCTTTATTTATCTTTGTTGACACAATTAGCTGGTTTGCAGTGTGAATGTGACAGTGACTGCATGCAGGTCTGGTGGAGTGTAATCACAGATCCCAGAAGATGTAATAGTGAGGTTGACCAAGAAATCTTTATTTTTGCAGACTTCTGCTCCATAAGGGTGCTTGTGACAACCCCAAAGCTTATTTTACTTACACAAACATTCAGAATGGTTGGTTTTGTTGCATTTCTAGAATCATAAGGTGGTTTGGGTTGGTAGAGACCTTATAAATCATCTCATTCCAAACCCCCTTTTTCCCCGTGCTACAGGCAGGGGACACCTTCCACTAGAGCAGGTTGCTCCACCCTGTCCAACCTGGCCTCAAACACTTCCATGGGTGGGGCAGCCACAGCTTCTCTGGGCATCCTGTTCCAGTATCTCACCATGCACACAGGGAGGAACCCAATTCTGTTCCTAATCAAAATGATCACAGATATTCAGGAGCCTTGAATCCAGGTGATTGGAGATGGAGATGGATCTGAGCACAGCTCTGTGCTTTCCTACTCCTGCCTTGCAAACTCCAAGTACAGTAGAAACATTTTATGATGCTCACATAGCATAAGAGAAACTGGAGTTTCTTTTCTGTGTGTGAAAGCTGTGGAGTCCTTTGTGTGTGCATGCAGTTTATGATTCCTGTTGCTAACAATTGGTTTATAGAATGTGGTTAGTGGGATTGGCAAGTGTGTATTGGCTCTAAGGAGCTGGATGCAAGCAGCAGGCTGCTAATGCACCCCTACAGAATCCTTGTTTTTGCACTTTCAAATTATTGTCTTTGGGCTTTACCTGCATTAAGGGCCTCTTGGGTTCAATGCTAGAAGTGTGAAGTTTGTGGTAGCAAGTGCTTGGCTGACTAGGTCTAGTTGTACTGGTTAAAACAGAGGTGTTAAAAATGTTTACAGTGAGAACTGTTAGCTGAGACTATGATTACAGATCACAGACTGGTTCTAAAAGTTGGCCAGAAGGACAGTAAACATGTCCCTAATCATAACAGTTTGATTCTGAGCATTTCTCACAGGGATGATTCATCTGCAGCTGAAGGCTGAGAAATTTGGGTGTAAAGCCTTCAGTGAATCACAGCTCAGGGGCAAGGAGTGGAGAATTTAAGAGCAGAGAAAGAGAACCTACAGGTCAAATGAACTGTCTTTTAGCCCAAAGTGAACGTGCAGATGAGTTAGAACTGCTGGTTCCCTCAGTGTGAACCCACCAACTGTGTCTCCAAAAAGTGCAGGATCAGACCAGTCTGGAAACTAAGGCTGTCAAGTTCAATTTAAAGCAAGAGGATTTTTATTTAGTTTGGTTCCTTCAAATGCAAGCATTGGGAAGACAAGCCAATGTCATCTACCACATTATTGCTATGTTGTGTTTAGGGTAATAATGCTTACTGTAATACTGACACAGGCTGGCATCTGTTTTGTCTCAGCTTTAGTGATTGAAAATTACCCAAAGCCATCATGCTTTTGGGACTGAGATAATGTGGGGGTGAGGGTTAGCCAAGAACCCTGCTCAACATGGGGCTGTTACCCATGCTAAAATATCTCTGTGGGTGTCTTGGATGTTGGTAAAGGAGATTGCATGTTGGTTTGGAGGAGAATTCTTTTGAGCATAGACAGTAATTTCATAATTAGCCCTTAAAATTACATCGTAGTGAAAACTCAGAAACATTAAAGATCACTAACATTAAAGCATCTGTTTTACGTTTCAGCTATTCCTGTCTCGATCCCACTTGAAGCCTTTTAAAAAGGAAGTGAAAAAGATAGTGTGCTTTGAATTAGTGTGAGAACTGGTTAGAATGGTAAAGATGATTAAAAGCAGCTACTAAACTGGCCATAAACACAGGCCATGGGCTGCTCTGAAAGGACAGGGTAATATTTTTGCACAGTCAGAAGCATGTGTGTGCTGAACAAGTAGATTCAGTCTTCATTGTCTCTGATATTCAGTGATGTGAAGTTTATTTCAGGTAACATAATCTTCAAACATCCACTGGTACAACAGTGATACTTCCACAGAGTACAGGACTTTGTCTCTTAGCATGAACTTTGTGAGTTCAGCTAAAACTTCAGTGAACAGAATTCACAATTAAAAAAAGTCTGATGGGTGTTTCCAAAATTGTTCTTGACAGAGATATTTTTTTCATTTTCCTTCTGGTGATGGCCTGTTGGTCAAAAAGAAACAGAAAATTGTCACGTGAATCAACTGATACCAAACTACTGAAATTTAACATTTCTCCCTACTGCTCCCATCTTGTTTTCCTTATTTAGAAGCTGGTAACTGTTTAGGATAAATCCTTTTTTTGCATTCCAGTTGCCCAAGTTGCATGTACACAGCTGGCTTAGGAAAAAAAAAATCCTTTTTCTGACATGTGCATTCTAAACCAGCTCAATTCCTATCTACAAGATGACTTAAACCACTTTTAAGTGTTTTCGGAGCTTGTCCACAGGTGACTGCACATAGGTGCTGTGTCTCTGAAAAATCCCACCTTTGTTTGAGTAGGTGGAACCACATGGCTGGGTCAAGCCTTCTAATTATCTTTCACCTGCCAAGAAGGTTTGTGTCCAAAGGAAGTTATGGCCTGAAGCTCTGTAGACTGGAGCTGTGTGGACCTTGGTTTTGTCTCTGGTCTTAAGAAAAGGCTTCGTGTCATACAGACATGTAAAGTGCTTTCAGCATCCCCATTGGTAACTGGCTGATGAGTCATGGATCAAAAGCATTCAGAAAAAATCAATTTAGCCGTCTTTAACTTTGTATTGTAGAGAAGGAAGATATTACTTAATTGCTTTTCTATAACTGTAGAGGTATTTTTAAAATTGTGTTGAAAAACATTTCTGTTACTGTTTGGTCTAAATAGTGTTTATGGTATTTTCTATCTAATTTATTCTGCCTGTATGTATTTCATTTTTAAATGTCAGTTTGCCTTTCGATAAAATTAAGTGTAAGGTGATGACTAACATCACAGCTTTTTCCAACAGTTTATATATTTGCATATTCCTAGGGCCTTCATTCAAACAGAAAAAATACAGACTAGGTAGGAATAAATTATTTGAGGGAGTGTTTAAGTGAAAGACTCATAGTACCAGCAAATGTGTTGACTTCTGAATTGTAATTTTTCCTATCAAATCCGTGTGAGTTTCTTGCTTTTTTTTGGGTTTTGTGCCTCTTAGGAGTGTCTGAAAGGAACTTGGAAGCCCAGATATGCCTGGGCTCTAAAGGCAGGAATGGAGGTCCTGCCTTCCTCCTGTTCTTCGTAGATAGAACTTGTGAGGAACCCAGGGCCACTAAGTTCTGGTTCTGGAATCCCCAGCAGAGGAGGCAGTTTCTGGCACAGAGGAGGAAAGTGCAAGGTATCCCTTTTCCCTGGCTCTGTAATTGCACACACGGCCATCAGTCGTGGGAGAGACACAAGCGTTGGGAGGCAGCAGTGGAAGCCAAACCTCTGGCATGCAGATCCTCCCGGGGTCACCTGGCTGGTTTTGAACCCATTTTTCTTCTTTGACACAGGCCTGTGTTACTCCCTGGGTATGTCTCCAGACACTCTGGTTTTGCTCAGGTCAATGTTGTGAGGTGCAGCCAGGAGAGCAGAGACCTGACACAGGGTGCACCATGGTGCTGAGACTTGACTGTGGTTAACACCTTGCTGAAAGAGCAGTGGGGCCTTCAAATTATCTATAGTGTCACTGCAATGCTTTCCTGCCGCTCATCACTTTTTATGTCTGTTCTGCCTACAGAAGTATTTTAAAGTTTTGAAATGTTAACCCTTATGGTTTAAGTATCTCCTGAAAACACAACTGCAAAATCGTGTATTTGTGCAGGGCAGTTGAGCAAAACTAAACTAGTGGCATCTCCAGCCTAAATATTTATTGCTCAACACTGTGTTCCTCAGTTGAGGGAGCACTCACAATCTCCATACTTTGGAGGAAGCTTTGTTTCCTGGACTCCTCACTGTGCTGCCTGCTGAACCAGTGGCCAGCCACTGGGATGTTCATCTGACTTTATCTAAAACGTGGTATTTTCTGTCTGCTAACACCATCCAAATCTCCCAAATCCATGACCTCCTCTAACGCTGCTTTCAGGGAAGAGAGTGTGTAACAGATGGACCTCATCTTTTGCAGGGTGGTCCAGACTGTCATGGCGGTCTAGAAATAAAATGTATCAATAATGAATGTTCTTAACACCACCATTACTGTTCGTGTTATTTATTCACAGCTGCTTTGATCTTCCTCTCTTCAGTCTTGGCTGCAGTGCAAGGGGCAGTATAAAACCCATGATTTGAAGCCCTGGTGGGGAGGGATGAGCTTGGGGAGTGGGAAGTTCCTTCACATGGAGCAAACATTGCACGTGAGGGTGATTTCTGCTGGGAAAAGGGCAAGAGGTGGGAAAAAAACCCATAAAATATGTTTGAGGCCAGGGGTGTCTCTTTGTTTAAGCAAACTTTTGTAGTTAAAAACAGGTTGAAAGAGACGAGGGTACAGTGAAGTGAGTTGGAGGGTGAGAATGTGAATTCAGCAGCACAGATCTGTGGGTCTGACAGTCCAGGGTGGGGTGGAATTGCTGTGTGTCCAGTCTGGGCAGCAGAGTGGAGGTTTCAGACTTAACCAGAGCTCTTCAGCTACTGTGGCAATCCCTGATGCCTGCCTGGGAGAAAGCCTGTGTGTTCCCATGCATCCCCTGCCTCCTGAGGACTGCAGAGATCCCTCTTCCCATATGTGCTGGCGAGGGGTGATGTCTTAAATCAGCTTGCAGATAGAAACTGTGCCCCAGTTTCAAAGGGGTGGTAAGTGGGGGAAAAGCTTTGTCTGAATTCTTGGTATGAGAGGAAGCTTTATTCCAAGCAGACTTCTAAAATACATGTTCCCAGCATTTATCAGAGCATTCCCTGAGCCAAGTTATGATTCTTGTCAGATTTTTGTTCCCAGGGCCAACCCACCCTCAATGTTCATTAGCAAATAAAAGCACCACATGACCCACACACTTGGCTAGCAGCACCCCAGCCATCTTGTAAGCATTTGAAGTAATAGTACAACTTGCATACATTTCCCAAGCAAGCTCAGTAATTTTGTGTTTGGAGAGTTTGAGCCAACTGGTATTATTTCCAAGAGAAACACTCTGTGTTCACCTACTTTACCTTTAAAGCAAGAGAGTGGAAAAAGATTTGTATGGCCTGTGTTTTGTCATCCCTCCCATGGGGCTGCTTAACTGCCCTCTTGACATTCCTTTTACAAAAGGAATAGTAGCTTTCAATATTTTTCTTCTTGAGTTTCCTTAAAATACTAAAAAGAAAACACTGAGGTGCTGGTCCCAGTGAGAGAACTGAACATTACTTGGTGATTGGCTTGTGTTGTTCATAGTTACCTTTTACAGACTCTTCTAGAAATAATCAAAATGCTGCAAGCTGGAAATGAATGCAGTGGGAGACTCAGATGATTGCTGCAGTGACAGCTTTGGTACCCTCAGGAAGGGATAGGCTGTCCCCACCATCTTTTCATCCGTTTCAGCTTTGGCTTTTGGCAAGGCTGAGAGGAATCAAAGGGTTGCTGATGGACTTGATGGGTTTGGAAAGGCTAAGGGAGAAGTGAATGTGCTTGAAGCAGCCTCTGGGGATACTGATGAATGAACATCTGGTAAAAATTAAGTATTACTGCAATAAAAAAAGCCAACCAAAAGGCAAAGTGGCTAACAGCCAGGAGATGGCTGATGGTACAGTGGGTATGATGATACATTCTGCAGACTGCAGAGGTTTCTCCTGCTGCATGTACCCCAAGCCTCAAAATCCTAAATATAGCACAGATAGTACTGACTGCCCTGTCCTGGGCTTTCCCCAGCCCCATTTAAATAGCTCTGCTCTAGACCATCAGGCATCTGCTTTCCAGAGTCCTAACCAGTACTGTGAAGTGACCTGTGACTGTGACAGATGGTTCATAAACGCATGCATTTCATTTAGGTGGTCAAATTGTGATGCATTTTAGGGAGTTGATCTACACAGAAGGCCTTTTCAGCAAATTGGGTCCCAGGTTCTAAAAAGAGCCAAAGTTTTAAAACTGGTGAAAATGGCCATTAGGTATTAAAATAGCTTTCTTAGATACTGCATCCTCTACTGATGGGTCCATTGAGTGTCTGGCTTTCAGTTTATATGTCTGAACTTTCCTGTTGTATCTTTTGTGTCTTGGCTAAATACATTTGAAATCAGGGCAAGTTTCTCTATTTTACTGGACCTAAGGTAAAAATTCTTCTTACAGTGCACTTACAGTGCAGCAAAATTAATTGTAAGGGATCCAGAAGGTTTCTAAGGAACATCATACTTTTCCGTAGAGCTCAATAAACTAATTTTAGTACATTGACAGTGTTCTCTATTAAAACAAATTAGACAAATCATGTGTTCACTGCTGTCAAGTGTCAGCAGTGGTTTGATTAATGCAAAGTAATGTTGTTTGACTGATTGTTTGTAGCTGTCCATAAGATTTTGGATTTGAATATGGGGTTGTAAATTAATGAGTTAGTAGCATTTTTCACTCCTGATGGTGGTCCAGAGCCAGATTTTGGAAAGAATCAAAGGCAAGTGATTTGATTTGGATGTACTTTGTGAGGGAGAGAACATTCTGTTCCCTTGAGTGTTTTTCAGCAAGGGAACCTGCTTTGCCTGGTGTCTTTAGAGATGGCACATCGTGCTCCAGCCCAGGCCTGATCCACCACCACTGCCCCTTGGTATAACCAGTTCAGGCTCTGTTCCACCACCTGTCCAGAAGATTGCTTTCTCAGGAAAGGCTGTAGGAGATGAGAGTTCTGGTTCATGTGAGCTATTTCATATACTATCATAGAGCAAGGAAGCAGCACTTGGTCACTGATGTACTTGAGCTGACTTCTACAATTATTTGAAATAGCATTTAATGCCTCAAGTGTACTATGTGTTTGGCAAACACAGGAAAAGGTATTTTCTCTGAAAAGTATCTTTTAGGTGCACTGTGTGTCAATCCTTATTTACTTCTAGTCTTTCTCACTTTGCAGCTTATCTCTGGCCAATTTAAATAAATTGACCTTTGGGGTTTTTGACGTAGAAAGGAATAAAGATGTGACTAACATGTCATGAAAGTCTCTGGGTTGACTCTAGGGATCTCTATACCATGTTATCTTTCCTTTTATCTAAAACACTGTTCTGATGTGCTTTGATCTTCAAGGGTTTTTAAAACATGCTTTTTTTTATGTGCAAATGGCTACTAAAAAGTTTACAGGTTCACAGCGTGTGTGCAGTGTAGGGCTCTCTCAAGACTGCTTTTGATATCTGACTATATCTGCACCAAAAAAAATAATCCCTGAGTACCTAAACAAGCTTACTTTGTCTGATAATACCTGGGTCTTACAGGTATGTGTGTTTTTCTCTGGGGTTTGAGGCGTTTTAAGGATTTGGTTTAATTTTCTTCATTTTACAGGTAGTGGGGGTTAATGGGAGCTGGGAAATAGTTGTTTGGGAGTGGGGAGAGAGAAAGAAGGGATAATTTTCTTTTCCAAAGAGGCAGGGGAATGGGGGCACAAATACCAACTGCCTTGCCTGAACACCCAGTCTGGTATTCTATAGGATTGCATATGTTTTTTCTCCTGGGCATGCGGGACTACAGCTGATGAAATACATGATGTCTGGTGTTTGGTTTACATGTACATTTATTTTTATTTAGCTAAGGTTTTTAATATCTCATGAAGACATGTTTATTTGCCTTAAAATATGATTTTTCCCTTGTGTGATTTTCAGGCTCTGGAGGAGTTCTAGTATCTCAGTTAAAACCAAAGCCTGATCTTCCCGTTTGGCTCTGGCAGATGTTGTGGAGGATAAACAAAGAAAAATCTGTGGAGCTTTTCTGTTTATTTTCACTCAGTCTAATTTGTGTTCTGGTGGAACAGGAGTATGGTGTAGGACTGCAGGAAGTACAGTACAAGTGGTGCTGGAGGAAGGGTATCATCTCTTTCCGATTGCACATTTGGGCTGTGCATCTGAGTAGCTGAACGTTTTCATGTGCTTTGCTAATTTGTTGTAAAACAAGGCTGACTGATAGCAGCGTTCCAAAGAATCTGAACTGGAAATGGTCGTGCAAATTACTCAGCACCTTTCAGTCACCCCCAAAGTCATTAGTTTCCTTGGAGAATGTTGAGAGGAGCATCAATTAAAACAACAGAAATGGACAGGGAAAGGAGTAAGAGAAAAACTGCTGTTCAGACATGAGATTAAAAAATCATTCATCAAGCAGGACACAAGATATGTGGAGAGATCTTTTAAATACTTGGCTAGTGGCATCCAGGAGTGGAGACCCCCGTTCCTCCCAAGTCTTTCCAGCAGTCTGTGGGAGGATGCAGAGATCAGGGAAGTGAGCACTGATCTTGGTGACCCTTGTGTGCTAATGCCTTCCCTCGGTGCCACCTCCCAGAACTGGCAGAGCTTTCCTGCAGCAGCAGGCGCGTCTATCCTGCCATCTGTACTGCGTGAGGGAGGCAAAGGCGCCAGATTCCAGCCAGGGCCTGGCGAGAGACTCGCTCTGCTCGGGGTGGGAGACTGAGAGGGATGGAGCTGCTCCCTGCACACATTCCTGCAGGCTGTTCCCAAACATGGTGCTGCCTGCTCTGCTTGGCTGTCTGGGTGGTGTTGGGGTGAAGATGGTGCGTGGAGCCCAGAGATGCTGCAGCATCAGAGCCTTGGGTCCCTTGGTTAATTTTTTGAGTTCAGCAGAGCAGGGAAATCAAACAGTGAGGGGGCAGAGAAGAGTTGTGAGAGTGAGGAGAGTTACAGCCCTGATAGGTTCTTCTTTTGCTCCTCTTCACCTGCTAGCAGTTGGCTCTGTTTTTCCCAGTGCACTGCTGAGAGCTGCTATAAGCTGCAATCAAACTTGATCTTGCCAAATGCTAGTTAAAATGTCACCGTGTTCCTCAAACCCTTTTTTAAAACTACAGACTTCTAAGGCACTCTCCCTCAGTATTTTCTCCTCTTTATTCTTTCTTCTCCTATGATTCATGAAGTGACCGTGTGCTCCTGTGCATAAAAAAAAGAAGCAAGCATTATGTTCATAATGCGTCAGATCACACAGAGCTACGTTTTGCTGGCACATTTGTATAAGCTCCCATTCTGCATATTGGAATATTTTCATGTTGGCTTCCAAAATTCATGAGCAAGGGCAGGCTAGGTTTTTGTGTTGGACGGAAATCAAAGGATCTGGAAATGTAGCCAGTAACTGTAGAATAAAAGCAATTACCACATGCAACAGTATGTAAATGTGTTTATTAGGAATGTGTATGTCCCTTGTTAGCCTGTATCTTAGTGCCACAGTGTCTTTCATTGTGACAATTGTCTTGTGAAACATAATAGTGCTGTTTTTCCCTTTTTGTAAAGCTTCATACTAAATAACTTCCCCTTCAAATTAATTCTCTTGGCCCCCTTTCAGACATGCTATTATTTTCTTTTCTTACCAGCCATCTAGTGATGTGGTTGACCTTGGTTTTCATATCCTGCAGGCCAGATCAACTACTTCCTGAAAAATATTTGACCAAGGGGAAATGCAAGGCAGGATAGAGATTTCTGACATGTTCTGCTTTCTGTGCTCAAGCTAGATGGTGATGGGGCAGGAGAAGCTTGTAGAACAACCTTGGAGGCAGTGGGGATGGTCAGGGAATTATCTTTTGGAAGTCTATCAGTGCTGACTCTTTAAAAGCAAACACCCCCCACCCCCCAGGTAAACAGGCATAAACAAGGTGGAGTGTATGGAGTGGGCAAGGGAGGCTTTGCTGTAACTGGGCAAGAAACAAGCTTTGACAGCTGGTTAAAGGCAGTGCAGGTGGTGCAGTGCAGGGTGCTCTGTGGAAACATTTTCTGAAGCACTGGGAGAGCTTTTGTTGTCATCTTTACCTTGAACCACATCTGTGCAACATCTGTTGTTTTAAAAGCACGTACCTGTCATTAGGTGTACATAATTAACTTAATTTCATTTGAAACTGTTTAACTTTCTGTAATGAGGTGCAGGCTGGTTTTCTCTTCTTGGGGAAACTTTGTTTGGGAGTATATTGACAGCAAGCAAGTCTGTCCTAAAATGTAGGAGCAGCAAAGCTTTCGGCCTTGAAAAGAGGGTGAAGATTTCTGAAGAAAACACCTTCCACTTGATAATGTGTTTTTGGCAGGAAAAAGTTCTTCTTGTCACAAAGTTTGTCTGATCCAACTAAACTTCCCGTTCATGTAGCAATACTTTAAAGGAAATTAAACAGATCATGTCTCAAATTTGTTGCTAGAGCCTGTGCAAGGTGAGGGCTGCAGGTCAGCCTCTCTGTGCCTGTGTCCACTGGATGGTCAGTGCTGAAGTACAAATGCAGCACAGTGTCTGGCAGATCTGCCTCCTTTCCTACTTGTGGAAGCCATCCTGAAGGCTGGAAACAGGGCAGCAGTGAGCTCGAGCCAGGGTGGCTTTGGGAGAAAGGGGAAAGTAAATAGAAAGTTCAGACTGCAGCTCAGGATATAAAACCCCTTCCTTCCTGTAAGCAGTGATTCAGGGATGGGATTGCAGGTGCCTGGTGTTCACCTACTGGTGACTTTCCCAGCAGCTGTCATAATGTTATTCTTTTCAACAGCCTCTTTTGTTTTTGTTAAGAAACTGTTTCAAACATTTCAGCCTTGATCCTGTGAGAAGGAATTAAAAGCTTTGGCAGCTGGAATTCATCCACTGCTCCCTTCCCTCCCCAAAAAACACTTCCTAGGGAGCTGTGGCCATAGTCACTGTCTGCAGCATCCCCAGCACTGCGTGGGCATGGGGTGGCTGTGGCTGAATGGCACTGGGGTGAGTGGCAGTGCCCTGTGGTGAAGCAGCTGTATCAGCCTTCCCTGCTGTGTGTGAGGGAGCCCTTAATAAGAGTTGAAAGCTCATCCTTGCTGTGGATATGGTTCAAAAGCCAGCACAGGTTGTTGCAGGGTCTTGTGTGGGTGATGGACTGTGGCGGGCTCTGGGGGAGCCATTGCCCCTTGAGCTGGTGTTTGAATGGGAAAGGATTGGTAGAGAGGCACCAAAGACTGGCTCTCACAGCAAGCTTTCATCAGCGTTTGTGTTTGGTGGTGGCTGGAGGGCTGTGCTGGTCTGGTTAGCTTGGCTGGACAGCCAGCAGGACCAGCGTGTTTGAAGTGGCAGAAAAGCCTGGGCTGAGCCCAGGGTCCAGCAGCCTTTAGCCAGAGGACAGCTCTCCTGGATGGGTTCTGCACAGTTCTGTGTCACATTCAGACTGGGGAGGAGGCTGAGGGCTCAGCCTGACCCACCTGTGCCCCCCAGCTGCAGGGCTGTGTGGGGCTTTGTCCCCCGGAGCTCCAGCCCTGCACCCAGGGCCAGCCCCTGTCCTGGGCACCCAGCTGCTGTCCTGGCAGTGCCCGGCCCTGCCTCACCTGCCTGGGGGAGCAGTGGGCAGCAAGGAGTGGGAGGTGAGCTGGAGCAGTGTCTGGTGTGGAATAAGGAGTTTGGAAACACTGCTAGGGCTGTATTTGGGGATGAGGCTTGGAGCATGGATGTGCCAGCAGGCGGGAAGGAGGGGGAGCAGGGCTGGGAAATCAAGGCCTAAAGAAGTGGTAGGTGGGGGTGTGAGGTGAACCCCTGGCAAGTGCTGCTGACTACTTTGAACCAGGGGGCTTCTGTGTCCTGGCAGGCACACAGCAGGGCTGTTTGTCTGGGAATTGGTGGGGACTCATTTGGGTTTGGGAGGCTGTGCTGCCTCCTGGACAAGGGAGCAGGTTTTGAACCATCTCTGCCATACCTGTGACAGCCGCCTGCCAGCTGCTGGCCACAGCTGATGGAAGGAAACCACAGAGATACTCGAGCCACTGGTAAAACGTGGAAAAAATAGGAGAGAGAAAATAAATGGAGCCAGGAGAAGGGAGGGGGTGTGGTTCATGTTGGAGTGAGGCTGCTCCCACAGCAGTAAGAACAGGGAATGGATGCACATCTGTGGTACTTGGGGATCATCAGGCTCAGGAGACCTTTTTTCTTTGCATTTTTTTTCCTTCCAGTTAATTTCCCACAAAAGGTCATGGCCTGACATGGTCATGGCTGATTTGCAATCCCTACCCAGCCTTTCTGTGCTCAGGGATCTTTTGGCATTCAGGACTGTTTGCTTAGGGCAATGATTTGACTCCAGTCCATTTGCCTGTTACTCAGACTGCTAAAAACCCTTCTCTGCACTTGTCTGAAGTTAGGCTGTGATTTTTCTAGTTCTCTGAGTGATTTGCCTTCTCTCCTGATATAATTTAGACAGGGAACTGTAATCAATCAATCAGCATAGTAATTGCCTATTTAGCATTGAGGACAGTTGAGAGATTGCCTTGCATTTAACAAGTCCTCTCTGGTTGAGACAGAGCTCAGTGGTCAACACCCTTTGACTCCAGGGATCTGCTTCCTGGAGAATATCTGCCTCTCTTTTGGGGGATGCAGTGTGGGGAGTGCAGTGCAGTTGAACTTGCAGTGCTTGCTGTGCTGGTGTGGTGTCCTGGACAAGAATGGCAGCAGTGGGATTCTGAGAGATCCTCACTGGCTGCTTGGCTAGAACATTATCATGGGACACATATCTAGGAGAAATCATAGTGGGATCATGGTCACTTGGGTTGTTGGGTTACTTGGAGATTTAAAACTGGTATTTGCTCGTATTTGGCAAGGTAGCATGGGGTATGTGATCCAGAGTTTCATTTGATAGGGAACATGTTGTGTAAACTTCCCCCCAGATATGTCTCTTAAGAGGAGGACCTGAACTTTGAAACAAAGGGAGAGGGCAGTTTGCCTTTAGGACATGTAGAAGTCGATGAGTAAGATGAATTGGCAAGCAGACTGTGAAGCTTATTCCAGGTAGTTATGCTTCCTGTGATACTATTTTCCAAGTCATTGACTTGACTTTATCAGGTAGTAAGACCCTAGTGGGTTTTGGTCAACCTACTTTTCTTGTCCATCTGCATAACATCTCGCTGGCTGGCAGATGTTTACAGCACTGTCCCAAAGTCCCTTTTCAAAAAGCAGTAATCCAGATAAATGGCAGTTCCTGCAGAGAAGCCAGTTCAAATCATTGGTCAGTGAACCACATAGTTCTGCTGCTGTAAAACCACTACTTCTGCTATTTACAATGTTAGAAACATGTTAAAAATGTGCAGCTTTATCCCTTCCCCTCTGTTCCCTTGACAGCTGCTGTGTGGTGATCCCAGGCAGTTAACTTACACTGCCATTTTTGGCAGGAGCAGGCTGGTTGCCTTCAGCAGCCACCAAAACCGCACACATTTTCCCAACCATTTGATCTCAGAAGTTCTCCCAACAACAAGGTAATAATAAAACATGAAATCAACACACACTCCTTCAGACCAGAAGAGAAAAATAAGATAATTGGAAGGTCAGTAAGTGGCATTAACATGCAGAATCTGAGAGCATGTAAAACCAAACAAGTTTCTGGACAGAAAACATCAGTGGGTCTGAGCTGACAGAAATCTGAGCTCCAGTCCAGATGCCTGCAGTTGATGGTGTCCAATTAAACTGGGGCCACGGGAAGGATTTCTCAGTCATACCGGTCCGAGCGGTTTTGTGTTTCTCATTCCTACACACGTGATGTGCTGTGCCCGCTGAAGGTTCCTAAGATGGCTGAGCTCTTCCACACTGGTGGGAGCTCTTTGGTTCCCCTCCCCTTCACCAGTTCAGGGCATTGGCTATTCCTGGGTTGGCAGTGAGCTGTTTTGCTAAACCCTAGTGTCAGTTGTGCCAGCACGAGATAGTCTCCTCTCCCCATTTTCTTCCACCCCCCCTTTTCTTTTTAATGTTAAATGAGGGTGTTAATTCCTTCTGCCATTCTCCATTTCCTGGTCTGAATAGATGTTGAAATAGTTGTACTGTCACAACTTGCAGCAGGGAGCACCCAGTGGCATGAGGCTGGGCATGGGGTGGGCAGCATAGGGAAGGGAAGAAAGCATGACAGGAGCTGCTGTAAGCCACTGTTACTGCCAAACACATCACAGAACCGCAGCCTAAGTGCTACTGAAAGATTCAATAAATATTCAGCAGCAGAAATGTGTCCATTGTGAATTAAATTGTAAAGAAAATAGTTAATTCAGACTTGGACATCCGGTAGGAGGGTGTGTGTAGCTTGCTGCAGAATTGCTTTTAGCAATTCAGTATTTTTCTGCTTATTGTTCAGAATTCCACTGGAAGTTTGCTATTTGGTTTCTGGAACCTGTTTAAAGAGAGTCTTTTGACTATTTAACACCTTAAAATAATAATTCTCTTGCAGTCTATACAGAGGAAATAAGCACTTCATAAACTGTTGTCATTAAAAAGCAGCTGTTGAGGGTTTTACTGTGGGGCTTTGCATGTGGTCATGATCATTGTAGAGCCCTTTCACGGGGGTATGGGGTGTGCATCATTAGGGAGTGTACAGAAACAGGGTGTGCATCATTAGGGAGTGTACAGAAACCAAGACAAAATAAAGCTGTAGAAATTGCACTGAAATGCTTCATCTAAAGCAGCCAAGAAGAAAAGGATGAACTTTATTGTGTCCCTCTTCTGAAGACTCTTTAAAGCCCGGGGTTACATAAGAAATGAGTCGCCAGGCTTCCTACCTTGCTGGCTCCTGGTCTCATCAGCACTTGTTCTCTCCTGCCCATCTCCAAAGGCTCTCCATGAACACCAGATTGCAGAGCAGGTGCTCTGTGACTCTCACTCTCTAGCAAGGCAAAGGAGTGCTTTTGCTTGTGTTTTTGCAGTAGGAGTTCATCTGTGTTGTAATTTAAATAGATTTGTTGTTCTCCAAGAATTCTGAGAACACGCGCTTCCCCTTCCCAAATCAAAACTCCACCCTGTGTCTTTATCCATCCAATTTTCACTCCTGTGAGGTGGTTGGCACCACGCTGTGTGGCACTGTGAAGCTATGCATTGCCAGAAGGCTGGCAGGTATTTTTAGCATTGCCTGTTTGGCAAGGAAAGGGACGTGTCCCTCTTTCCCCCTGCAAAAGGAAGCAGGACCGCAGGCCATGGTGTAGTTGGATGGTGCTCCTGTTGCTTTTTAAAGTCTTACTGGGGTAACTGATTGCCTTCACCTCTTGTTTATAAGGAAATGCTTAATGCATGGGTGCTCCAATTTCCACAGCTGTCTTAGCTTTTGCCTTTCCCTGTCTGTCTCTCCCTATTTTTTCCTCTCTTTGTCTCAAATTAGCGCCACAATTAAAGTGTGAAGCCTGCTGGCAGCTCACTAGTAATTACTGTACAATGAAAGAGAGGAACATCTGTCAAAGCTAGGACAAGATAACAGCTGTAATTGATTGCCACATCATGGAGCTTGACCACCAGCAGATGGCTGGGGCCAGTTCTGGAAAACGGGTAACAGCAGCGGTCCCAGGGATTCAGGGTGACTCTTCTGAGGTGACTGCTTGGGAATTACACCTGTTCATAAGCCACCACACAAGGCTCCATCCTTTTGGTTCCTTTATTTGGTTTTCCTTATTTATTTTTAACTCCCTGCTCACCTCCGAAGCCGCACCACAGAGCAGCATATGCTGCTGCTCTCGCCAGGCGGGGAAGAGCGAGCGAGGCACTGGAGCTGCAAGCCATGGCTCCATGGGAATTGGCAACACTTGGCATTCTGCGGCTCAGGAAGTGCCTCCCGTCACTGCAACACTTGCGAAAAAGCACAGAAGCAAGTTCAAATTTATTGCAAAATGCAGGGATCCCTTCTGAGGCGAGCTTTTAACAAGCAAATGGAGGGGGAAGCCATTTACTGCAGAGCATGGGGCTCCTGCAACAGAATTAAACTGCTCTGAGTACTTGCCGAGATAATAGGGTTTGGTCCTCATGTCACATCCCCCCCAGTTCACAGCTCCTACTCTCATCTCTCATGTTGGGTCTCGATGGCAAAGTTGACAGGATAAGGTCTGAGTTTGTTACAGCATCCCAACTGGTAAAACCTGCCGGCTCGGGCTACCTGAGGAGCTGTCATTGTTTCCACTCCAGTGCTGGCTCTCTGTTTGACAGCATTGTTTCCAGAATGTTTGTGGCACATTCTCTATATGGAAGAATTGTTGCTGAAGAGGTGGAGAATGCATAATCTGGAGAGAAGGGTCTAACTTTTATTACACATAATGTTATATGCTTTGTGGTAGCAGTGAGATAAGGCCTGAGGAATTGGTTCTGTCCTTATTTTGTAGTTTTTCCTTTTCTGATCACATCCATATATACTGGAAGCACAATGGATTTTTCTTTTCCAATGTCTTCAAATCCAAAGAATTGTGTGGCAAGGGGGGGTTGGGGGAATCTGCTCTTGTTTTCCATGAGAAAGCAAAATGCCTCAATGTAAATGAATTGCAGAGACTGGATGTGAATCCCAAACTGCAGAGGGCCTGAATAGCTGCTGCCATTCAGCTCTCCTGGTGTTCAGTCATAGGGTTAATTGTTAAACAATTAGTGCTGCGTTTCAAAGGCAATCAGACAAATTGGCTCAGGTATGGTGAGCTGTTTCACCTTGCACACCGCCCTCCTCCCATCCTTGCCGTGACTCAGTTGGACGGAGCTTCCTGGGTTATTGTGTAAAACAGCAGCTTGTTTTAAACAGTGCAATCTGTCATTAATTCAGCTAATAAATCACAGCATAAGAACAAGAGTCTTGTGAGATTAACATCTACAATCAATTGGGAATTACAACATTGGCTTTCATAGGCAAAGCTGATCGTTAAGTCATGGAAAATTTATTACTTAACAAATCTGCTTATAAAAAGTGTTGACTTGAAGCCTTTATAGATTGTACTTACTATTATCAGATATTCACAGTTTTTGATGAAAGGTTTAATAACTATAGTTGTGCTCAGGGTTTGAATTGCAAAAAGCAATGGGCAATTTTCTAAGGTAGAGGGAAATTTTTATGGAATGATGCTATTCAAGTAAGCAGTTTTTGTGAATCACAATCCTCTTAGCGTGACAATACCTGTGTTAAATGTCATAGGAGGCCAAAAACATCTTGTTAAGTGTTCCAACAAGTCTTCAAACCTTTTTGCTGGTGCAAAGTGAAGTGAGATGCATTATTTTTTTCTTCATCTGCAATGGGAGAATTCTGTTAGAGCTGCAACACCCCCACTGTTGAGGTTGCTTTCATGCCCTCTAATAAGAAAGAAAATCTGTTGAAGTTTCCTATTAAGAAAACAGTAGATACCTATGTAAAATAAAACAAAGTCCAGGGAACACACAGTACAGTGAGTCCTGGATCTGTTGTGTTTGTTTAAGGGTTTTCTTCATCCCTAAAATTAAGCACTTGCTTAAGTAAGAACATGGATTCTTCACCCTAAGTATCACCCTGTAATTTCTCTTCAGAATAACCAGAAAGTAACACTACAGTGTATGCACAATACTAGATTTTTTGAGATGTGCAGAACATGTAGCCTAAATTTAATTGAAAGTGTTACTGGATATTCCTGTGGCAGCTCACCCTGAATAAGACTGAACAGCTGAATCCTGGAGATAACTGAGTTTCTCAGATTTATTTGCCTATTTCTTTTATTAGCTGGATTTTTAACAGTTGCAGTATTTTATTTTTTTTTAAATGTGCATATGTGATCCTGATAACTGGTCACTTAGCACTCTTTAGGTATGTAGGAATCATTTCCTACTTTATGGGTGTAGGGTGTTTTTTGAGCAGGAGTGTCTGTGAAATGGTATCTAAAGGGTCCTAACCCAAGTGTGTCACAATTTGATTCGGGAAGATCCCTCTTCTTACATTTATGTATACGTGTGTGTGTGTGTGTGCATATATGTGTGTATATATTTGTATATGTTTCCTCTCTCTGTGTACCCACCCTGTTTTTTAATCCCAGGAGAGCTCCATCTGAAGCTGGCAGCTGGTGAGGCAGCAGTGGGGCATGGGATGCTCGGGGTTTGGGTGCTGGATCTGGAGGCTGAGGCAGGAGAGGAGGTGATGTCAGCATCTGGGGCGAGTGCCAGCTCGGTGCCATTCATGCTGCGCTGGCAGCGGGCTCCAGAGAGTGCAAGAAAGTGAAGAAATGGAGGGGGAGGACAGAGAATGCAGGGAAAACAGCTTTGGAAATAGGAAGAGGAGAGGGCAAATGCAGGAATTAACAAATGAAGGAGAGTATTTATGGTGTGTGGATAAGGTATGGTACCAGCTGGGACTATGTGAAGCACTAATGCAGCTTCAGAAATGAATTCCCCATCCCTTCACCCCTGTGCCTTGTTGGTGGCACCTCGGGGTTAGTGTCCTTTGCATTTATATGCATTCCAGAGCGGTGGAGACGGCGGCAGGCAGCACACTTGACATGGAGAGCCCCTTTGTGCTCCTGAGCAGCAGGTCAGCGAGTGAGCAGGGTTTGAATAAGCAGCCCTTGTGTCTTCATATGACTCTCTGATCCCTCGAACAAAACCAGCATACGAAAGGCAGTAAGGCAACGTGAAGGCCTCCTAAATGTCACCGTAATGTCAGCAGCACTGGGAGCAGAGCAGCCTCCAAAGAGCAGAAAGCTTTGTAATATTTATAGAAACAGAATTTGTTAAAAATACATTTGCCTGTTACAGTTCAACCTTTTGGAGTCCTCACTCCTTTCAGCTCTGGGAGTGGGTGGTGAGTTGAGAGTCTTTGCATGTGTTCCAAGCTGGATTTAAGCTGTTGCAGTCAGGCTGGGATCCTAGCAAATGCTGGGAACCTGAGAGTTTCATAATATTGTGGACCAGGAACTGTTATGGTCCTTCTACCAAAAGAGATCAAAGCCTCTTAAAAAAAAGAGCCTTTTCTACCTTTCTCCTGTAAACATGGAGGAGCTCAGAACCAGTTTTGCATTTGCGAAACAAGCATAAATGTGGTGCAAAGCTGATAGTGATTTTTTTTCTCCTACCAGATAACTGAGTCACTGGCAAGGCATGAGATACCTGGCACTCAATCCCTGGAAACCCATTTTGTCTCTTGGTAGCATGGACTGGGAGCTGACTGCTGAGAACAAGGCAGACCTGTCTGCTTGTTTTTGCAGAGCCTGCTGCCTTTAACTGCACTACCGTCATGGTTTGTCTTGTCACCATGATCACAGCCGTGTAATGCTTTTACAGCATAACAAAGTGGACCTGGAAAACAACCAGGAAATGCAGCAAGAGAATGCTGTGAAATTACCCTGGATAAACCTGTCTCTTGCCCCATGTTGTGCAGAAATGCCAGCGATGGCTCTGCTGTTCCATGCTGCCCATCAGACAGCAGTGGGGGCTGACAGCAGGCAGGCAGTGTCCGTGATCCAAGTGGTCAGCAGTGTTTTCCTCCCACAGCTCCTGCCCTTTGGAACAACTGGGAGGTCTGGCCCATGTGTTCTGAGGAGCAACTTCTGCTGTTGGCACTGTTGAAAGCACTGCCACTTAAGAGCATCAGGCTGGACCCTCAGTCGTGTGAAGTCACAGGCACTTTGGCAACATAAAAAATATTTTCTGTAGCAAGGTAGAATTGCTGATCCACATGTAAATTTTTTTATTTTCTTCCTTGCTCTCGATTTCTTGAACTGTTCCTATCCCCCTCTAAGCCTAGGGGAAAAGCTCTTTAACTGGTCAGTCAGCACCCCATCCAGAACTGTTAAAAGACAAATTACTGCTTAAAACCTGTTGTGAATCTCTCTCCTTCCTTCCCCTCCCCTTTCCCCCATTCCAGCTCTTAGTTGCTTACATTCCTGATGTGTCTGGCGAGCAGGAGTCTGGAAGATGCATTGATTCTTGATTCCCAGCTTGGTGCTCCTAGTCTTGCTGCTCACATTTATCTGACCTTTATTACAGTGAGGTGGAAAAAAATATCTCTATTCCTATCGAGCTGCTGTTGTCTGGATTGAACACACAGCTGTTGTGTTTTAGAGTGCAGTATAAGGCTAGATAGGATATATTCCATTGGGGGAGCAGGAAATCATTCTTTTGTTCTGTGTGTTTGATATTGTGCAACATTTCCTGGTACCAGATTTGCTACTGTGCTGCCCGCCTCTCACTGATGTCTTTTGGTGTGTAGCACTGTGCTGGGAGAGCAGAGCACTCACTGCCCCTTCTTGCTCAAACCATATGTTTTGCGAGGCCATTTTCTCCTTCCCTCCCACCCTTCTGAGCAGGAAAGGCCCAACAGAACACATAACAGCTCCTGCTGGTTTCCCTTCCCTGCACACTAAAGTCATTGACAAACCCACCACTTTAATGTTGCGGACTGAAAATTGCCAGAACTCAGGTGCAGACCCTGTTCATGCTCTGCTGTCACAGCAACCCAAAATCTGTGAGGGGGCAGCTGGCCCAAGGTGTAACCACAGGAGCCATCAGCCCTGGTGAAATCTGCCGTTGTGTGTGGGTTTGCACAGCAACGTCTTGACTTCCCTCCCACACCTCTGCTCTCACAGGAGCTGAAACTCCACACCAGTGAGCAGAGCTTTGTTTTACTGGCTCAGAATGGCTGCGGAGGGAATGGACGGAGAAGTACTGCTTGGTGGATTAATAGTGTTTCTCGGCAGTTAGTGGGTGCTTTGATTACAGTGTGTCTTTTTTAATGACCACTTGACTGCAGGTGGTGAAGGATGGCTTTAAAAGGTCCTTTTAAAATTACTTTCAGACTCCACAAAGAAATATAAAATTGTACCTTTTCCCCTTCCAGCAGAGCTGTTACTTGCTTCTGGCATATAGAGCTATGTGCACCTTTTTGATTTGTCTCTTTTATCAGTCTCTTCTTGTACGGTTTTTTTTCCCTGTGGGCAACTAAATTGCTTTGGAGAGAGGAGGAAGATTAACAAAAGGAGGGTTTATCCATCTTAATTAGTGCTCTGTTGACAGAAATTATTTTGAGTATTTGCTGCATAGTACTTACTGTTCACGTAATTTTCTTCTTAACTTGAATTTACGTGTTTATTTCTTGGACCAAGTTATTGATGGGACTTAGTACAGCTGGCTACTGATTCCCCTTTGCCACTGATTCCTCTTTTTTGGCTAGTGGTTTGCCCTCCATTGCCCTGCAGGGTTGCCATAGGCTGTACTCACAGTACAGACTGTGGTGGCTCAAAGCAGGAGGGCTGAGTTCTGGTAATTAGCTGGGGTCACCTGTTTTTGGAGCTCCACCAAGACAGGTTTGGAGCCCTTGATCGTGACCGCAGGGTGACTGCAGGGAGGGCTTGGAGAAAGATGTCAGGACATGTCTGCAGAACTAAACAAGGACCCACGTTGTGTCAGGGCCTCCACTCTGTATTTTATCAGAAGGTAGAAAAGAAATGATGGTCAGAAGGACTTGAATGCTGAGCACAGCACTCCTTGTATTCACTCACTGCTTTTGGAAGCTTGCACTGCCACTTCTATTAATCCTCTAATACATGTGAGAAGTTTTGTAGCAAAAGCTCAGCTATTCCCTAGCTTGGAGAGGAAGTGAAATATCTAACAGGGCTTGAAGGGATTTGTGGATTTGCTTGGCTCTTGGTAAAAAACCAAACCAGCTCTTCTAGCCCATGTCCTTCTGGAATATGCACTCAAAAATTGCTGTGAGGTTCTGCAGGGGTCTGACAATAGGGTTCTAGAAGAGCAGTATGTGTTGAGGTGTGGGATGCATTGATACCCAGTGCTGAGCATGCTGTTGCTCATAAATATCTCTCCTTCACCACCTAGAGATTGTATTTAGTGGAAGATTCTCTGCAAAAGCCCTGTGGTGTACAGCTGTGCACCTAAGAAAATGAAAATTCCTAATGTGATGTGATACTGAATGCAGAGAGATAATTTTCTCCACACTCTTAGGAGAAAAGGTGTCCATGTAGTGTTTTCCTCGGTGTGAGTTGTCCTGGTCACTAGTGGCTGGTTTAATTTCACAGATTTATTTATCTAAGTCCAAAGAAGAGTATTACATGGCTATGGAGATAGAAGGTTGCCATCACTAACCACAAGGCAGAGTGCCTTGATGTCCTTAAGTGGAGTTTACTGTAAGGGATGGTCTTTATGCTTTGTGGTACTGGATTAACAACTTTCAGTGACAATCCCTGCCTGTCCTCTCCCATCTCCCTGCTCTTTGCCTCGGATTTTTAAAGAAACGTGGCAGGACCATTTCAGTTTTGAACAGAACTTTTCAAATCTAGTGTGAAAAACCGCCTGCCTCTGTGGTTTACTGACTCCTTGGGTAATGTCCCTTTAAAGCAGCAGCTGCTGCCAAGGTCTGGACGCCGTGGTCACTAAATCATTTAGAGCTGTGCTGTAGCTGAGGGCTTCCAGCTTCGCCTTTTGTTACTGTCACACAGTGGGACCTGGAAGAGCGCCAGGGCTGCAGGCGCCTATTGTGCAGGAAAGCCGCACATCTGCAGTAGAAGAGGAAAACTGGATGTCAGCTGCCTGAGCAGAACTTCTCAAAAGTGGTGTCGTAAGGCCCTGAAAGGGGGGCTGGCAGGCTTTTTTCTCTTCGTCTTGGTGCAGCCGGGCTGTTCTGGCGTGTTTTGAATCCTGATCTGTCTCTGTTTTTAAGCTCTACCTTTCATTTTGGTGGAGGGGATGGTGGTGGTAAGAGAGAAGCGTGGCCAGAATCTTTATAACTGTAATAGACTGCGACAAAAGGTCTATTCACTTCTTGATGAACCAGGGATTTACGTGCATTAGTCCCCACTCTGTAGGGAGAGGGGACGACTGCCCGATCAAAGGAGAAAATTCCTCTATTTTGTGCACCCCTTCTGTCACCCCCCACACCAAGTCAGTCAGTGGTGTCTGACAGGGCTGTTCAGTAATCAGGAATCTGCAAACTCTCTGCTTGGGGGAAATGTTTCTGCACTTTGCTTTCTTGAACATTCACACAGAGCAGCAGGAGCTCCTTTATTTATTTTAGCTTTCTATTAATTTTAATTTTCAGTCCAAATGTTTGTAAACACAAATTAAGTAGGGATGGGTTTACATCACAGCCAAGATAGTTGTTAAATGAAATTTGTGTATAATGTATATATATAGTACAGAAACAGCATGCTTGTCTCATTAGTGCAGTCAGAAGTAATTGCTCTGAGTCTGAACATTTATGTTGTAGCAAAGCCCACAAGATTTAAAAAAGGTCCGTGCTGCTGGATGCTGTATGAACTTGTGCAGCAGAGTGCAGTAAGCAAAAGTGAATGAGTTTTAAGACCCCTTTTTAAGTTCCAAACAAGGCTGCATTTTTTTTCCTTGAGTTGAGGGAATACCTTTTCCTTACAATGTTTTTCTCTACCCATCCCACCTCCTTGTAAGTCCTCCAGGTAATCCACTGAGTCAGTCTTCTCCATGTTGTGAGTGAACACACTAAGGGAAACCACGCTCTGCCTTTCAGGGAGAGGATTGAGCTCCCACTGGCCTCAGTGTGTCCAAAGCTGTCTCAGGGTGGTGTGGTTATGGCAGGGACTGAGTGTGGGGCTTGGCCTGCTGCAGAGTTGTGTGGGGATCTCTGTGCCTTGAGACCCTGATCAACATTGGAAATAGCTGAAGTAACTGATGCAGAACATCTTGTGAGCAGTGGGGAGGCCAAATCTGCTGTATTGCAGAGTTCTGGGGGTGTCTGTCTGGAAAGGATTAGCAAAACAGCAATGTATGTGTATGTATGTGATGTAATGCAGAGGAAAACACCAGCTCCTGTAGCATCCAGCCCCTTCCTGTCTGCTGGTGTTGAAGAGCTCTGACCCTTGGCATGTGCTGCAGTCCCTTGGTGCCTGCACAAGTCTGGCAGGGCATGATAGGAAGGAGAAGTGCGGCTTTCCTTTAAAAACAAAGTGGAGGACAGGAAGGAACAGCTGCTCTGTAAGCAGCTGTCTACTGATGCAAGTGTATTTTCCATTAAGACACAATTGGGAACGATGCACCCACACTAAGGGAAAATCTGCTGCTGTAGTTTATGTACATGTTTTGGGGGTGGAAAAGTGTCCTCATCCTGTCTCCATAGCACTCTGCTTTGTGAGCACCTTCATTCAGGCTCCTGCATACTGCCAAAATATGAATGTATTTCCAGGGACGTGGGACAGACTCACATTCTTAATTCCTCCTGAAAACAGTCTCTGAACCATCTCCTTGGGCAGGCATAGAAAGAATCACATTTTGTTTCTTCTTTTAACGTTTAAGCGTGACCCTGTGCTACAGTTCATGAAGTCAAAGCTGTGAATCCCCGTTCCCTGGGGTTTTCTACTAGCTGTCTTTGGCTCTGGGATAATATGCCAGGAAAACTCTCTGGATTTATGAAACCACAGCCTGGCTGGATTATGCTAGCAGTATATTTGGAAATGCAATTGGTCTCTTGAAACCAAAAATAACAGAGCGCTATTTTTCATAGGGCTCTCATACTGCTGATACAGCTAATGATTAGAGAAGATTTGGAAAGAGTTATAGCAAATCATAAAAATAAATCTGAGCTGAGGTCATAATTCAAGAAGAACCTTTGGTAAGTCTAGGCACGTCATGTTTTCTTGATTAGAGGTCACTCAGCCTGCATACTTCCTCTAGTCAGTTAATTCTGTACAGCCTGTGTGTTAGTGTCCTGTATCCAGTATAACCAAACTGAGGCTTTATTTTTCAAGGGATTAGATTTTGTAGCACTCTGCCAGTCTGCTTTTATAGTTACTGACAGCTGTAGTTGAGGTTTGAAAGGTGGATTAGTCCTCTTCACTTGGCTCTGTGCCCCAGCACAGCTCACCTGCAGTACAGGTAGATGTGGCTGTGTTGGGTATGGGCAGAGACATTGCAGGAGCACTGGGGAATCCATCCAGCACAGCAGGCTCAGGGCTTGGGCTGTAGTTACTGTGAGGGTATTTTGGTTACAGACACGTTCCCGTGGTGCCTTTAAACACCAGTCAGAAATCTGCTAGGGAATGAGAAGGCTGATACACAAATTGGGAATAGGAGAGTCTACAGAGGGGTTTGGTTTCTAAAAGAAACAGACAAGTTTTCATCTTAAGGATCATTCTGCTACCAGCAATGGCTCTGAATAGGCAGGAGTTTGAAGCAGGAGCCCCCATGAATTACTGCTGTGTTTATCTTTGGAATTGCTGGCCATGGAGGGGCTGTGGGATGTGTGTGTTGGTGGTTAATGGTGTGAGGGTCTGTAGCTGATACTGGCAGCCAGGGTCTTTAGATTATGCAAATGGCCAATGCATTATTAGTGAAGCACTGTTCAATTTTTAATGTAGTACATGGGAGCATAGTGATATTACTGCCATTATTTAATTAGAAAGTTGTCTGGGCAACCACTGCAATCCTACTTTGAATTTTTGCATGTTAATAACTGCTTTGTACAAAGTTGGGAGTGCCCGGTTTTAATAACATCACATGCGTAAATACTGTTGTCTTCAGATTGCTGAGACCTTTCAGCAATACTGAGGGGAGGGAAACAGTCTGTATACAAATGTTTAAACTTCGTTCTGACCTTGTAAATCCTGTTTCCTCCCCAAGTGCAAATCTGGTGCAATGCAAACAGCAGTGCTTCAAAAATAACCCTAATTAGCAATTAGCTGCAATAAATCAAGCTTGGATGGGTGTGCTCAGTGCTGTTGAATTTGATACTATATTATGGCACAAGTTGTGTAATAGACATTTAACTGTTTTAGCTTGTAACACTGCTTTTCTCACATTAAGTAAAATACCTAAATGTCATGTGAATTTCAGCAGCAATGTAGTGGATCATATGTACACTTCTGGTACAGTGCAGATTTGCTTTCTGCGTAAGGATAACAGATAATCCTAAATAACTCTGTGCTGCTGAGGTATTGATGTCTTTATTCAATATTAATAAATATAAAGATTCAGCCATTCTGGTTTCCTTCTGTGCTGTGTCAGGTTTAAATATAATGATT
The DNA here is from genome assembly GCA_013401135.1 of Cettia cetti. NCBI lineage: Eukaryota > Metazoa > Chordata > Aves > Passeriformes > Sylviidae > Cettia > Cettia cetti. Next base: position 155,966 of record VZUI01045955.1, on the reverse strand, counting down.
TCTGATAGCAGCCAGAAAAAGCTAGAGACATGAGAGGGATCTGGGGGCTAATTGGGCTTGTAAAAAGGCAAATGGTATTTTGATGATATTCTAACCAGAATGACAAGAAGTGCATTTTTATGGCCCTGGATTCATGAGTTTTTTAAGATCCTTTAGAAGTAACTGGAAACTATTCAGCATTTTCTAACATGTCCCATGCTGCTCATGGGTACTGGAGAAGCAATTCTCTGAAAACAAGAATCAATGCTGGTGGTTTCAAGTGTGGGAAGATGACAGCAGCCAGTAGAGCAAGCACTGAAATACCTCTTTAGCAAAAGATTTTTTTAAAAGGCTTTTAAATTCAGCACTTCTATGAATGGCTTTTATTTTTCCATGGCAGCAAAGGTTTAGTGCAGCTTGTCCAGCTGTGGGGCTCTGGCAGGGACCCCAGGGGAAGTGTGGGGTCTGTAAGGAACCCCTTGGGCAGGGATTGCCCTACAGCTGCTGTGACCCATGGAGGCTGCTCTGGCAGATTTTCACTCCTCTCATAGTGATTCAAGGGTGGAGCTCTTTGCTTTCAGTGCTCTCCTTTTGGTTTTGTTTTCTTCTGGCTGGCTTGGACATTATTGCACAAGCAGTTCTTCTTTACTCACTTTGGATTTGCCTTTGAAACTTTGTATCGCTGTTAGATCAAGGTTTTGATATTGCAGATTCGGATTTTGGGGGCATTTCCTATAGGTTTTATCAAACTGAAATGTCAGTTTCAAATACTAAATACCAATGAATCTATTTTTCAAAGCAGTGATAGAAATGAAACTTTATATTTTGCATACATACATTTTACACACTATTTGTCTGATTTGGTCCTCCTTTAAGCTAGATAAATATTGCTGTTAGGCCTCTGGGTCAAGTGCTGAGATTAGGAGCCTTTTCCATCGATTCCCAATCCCACAGCTCAGTTAAAAGATTACATTGACTGGATTTCTCTTTATTTAAATTTGCTACAATGTGAGCTGTGTGGCCCGGTGTTACATTCAGGGCCTCTAAAGTGGCCATAATTCATATGCTGACTTGGTCAGACAGTTTGCTTTCTTTCTGCTAAAAGAAGTCAGTATAATATTATTGTACAGGAAAAAATTACATTACTGTCTCTTACACCTCAGTTTCTTTTAAAGAGAATGTAATTATTGGTACTAATTTAGATGGTGGATCCCTAATTTATCACTAGCCATGTTCTCAGTGTACTTTACTTAATTCCATTCTTGATTTTTATCTGTGCCTTACAGAATTATAATGCTATTCTTAGAGGTCACCCCCCTTCAGTTTCTGGAACGATGGTGCCTTGCTGAAATTGTATCAAGGCAGGAATGGTACTGTTGTATTGAAGGGGCAGAGAAAAGCAGGTGCCTGAGGTCTGTTTTTGTTTGAAATTGCAAGAATTCTTGGTGGCTTTGTTATACTGGGTGGGGAAAAGCACTGTCCTGTCTATGATCAAGTAGCAGAAGTGGCTTTTTCTTCTTGTGACTGAATGAATGTTGGGGGAGTAGGAAAAAATAGAGAGATGTGCATTTGCAAGGAAATTCACTTATAAAAAAAAAAAATCTAATTCTGCCTCTACAGGAGTGAAGGCTCTCTTTTGGGATAAAATTAGAAATCAGAATAACTAAGGGGTGATGATTTAAACCATGTTTGTATGGCTTTTAATCTGAAATCAGTGCTTCCTCTGGTCTGTTTCTAAATCTTCTGTTCTTATCATACTTTACTGCTCCTGCGGAGCTTCCCTGGATGTCCTCCTGTGCTGAGGCCCGTTGTGACCTTCAGGACAGGCAGCTGCTTTGGGGAGCAGCTGCTTTTGAGCTGCTGCAGGAGGTGTCTGTGGTACTGACCCCCCCAGCCCTGCCGGTGCTGCAGGGCATCAGAGGTGTGCCTTTGTGGCTTCTTACCCTCCCTTGGACTCTTCCATATATTATAGGGTAGCTCTGACTGAATTCCCAAGTGCAATTTTACTCTCTGCAATAACTGAGTTTTAGGATTTACACCAAACAAAGATGAATGTTGGTTTTGCCTACATGTTTTCAATGCTGCTTGCGTGCTTTGAATTTCTATGCAAAGACCTGCTCAGTGTATTTTGGAGACAGGTAGTTTCATTTTGAAGAGTGCCTTAAAGGATGCTGGCTCCTATTCAACTAACAAGTGAAATCTTTTAACAACTCCAATCTTAACCTGAAATTTGTGTTGTCTTCTCCATAATCATACTCCACTCATTACTGACTGTGTGTCATGTAGTAGCAAAGATGCTGATAGTGTTGTCAGCACCAGCTGTCCCTCTTTGCAGCCGTTCCTTGTACTGAATTATTTACTACTGGGATTTATGCTGTGTATATAGTGAAAAAGTTTTATCACAGCAATTGTGCATGTAAACTAGTACTGGGTACAGAGATGGTCTCCAAAGTGTTAGAGGAATGCTGAAGGGAGGGACTTCAGTTTAATTGGTTTTATCTGTAGCTCCAGATTTATTCATTCTTCTCTTTATCTGTAGCTTTACAAATAGTCATTCTCCATAATTTGACACATTATATGGCTCAGTAATTATGTTCTAATTATGGAATCCCTTAACTGCAAGGTATAGCTCCACAAAAGGTTTGGGTCTTTTATTAACTGTAGGCACATTTCCATGGGATCTTTTTTCAAAGGAATGTGAGGGTTCCCAATATTGGAAAACTTTAGATTCGTATTGTGATTCTTATTTTCAGGCAGTGAGACAGGGATGAGTAATAAAGAGAAGAATGAAAAGATCGAATGGCAGCTGTTAGCCAAAACTCTTTGGTTAGTCCTTCAGTGCAGCCAGCAAGAATTGCAGTTCTTCAATTTTAGCTGAACTGAAAGGGAGGAGGGTGTCTGACTCATAAACTTACAGCATGATACATTGAAATGTAAGCAGATGATTTAAGTAGTTTAATGTACCTGTGACTAGTGTCTTTTTTGATGATGTCTCTGGCTAGCTGTAATTCAAGAAAGCACTAAAGTGCATCATTCGGTGGCTGTTACAGTAGTTCAGGACTTCTCCAAAGTGGAAGTCAGCAGATGACATTTTTTAAATGAAAAAAATCCAGTTTATTAAAGGCTTAAATGTGGTGAGCCGGGAGTGTCTCTGAAACGTGGTCATCACTCCTGCTGGGTGGAGTATCTGCAGTGCTTTTGTTGTGGGTTTGGAGCCCATTGTTCCCTGATGCTTTCCTGGGCAAAGGCCTCACATTGTTTTACTAAATGTGCTCAATTAGAGCTGCCTCCCTTATATTTGTACAGATTATTTCCTGTAATCTGTTGATTTAATGTCCATCTAGGTGACAATCTCTTTGTCCTTCCCCTGGGCACTTGTCTGGCCAGACAGAGTGAAGACAACAGCACTGTGCAGTAAGGCCAGAGGTGCCTGCTGGGTTAGGCCATTTCTAAGGTGTTTGAAAATATTAGCAAATGTACAAACCAGCAGCATTATGTGCTTTGCCAAAGCAAGCATTTGTTAGTTGCCAGCTATTCCCTGCTGTATTAGAAATCTTGAGGGAAGAAATGCTTGCCCCCCTGCTCTCCTCAAAAAGGAGATTGGCTGATATTATAACAAACAATATATTGCAGAGCTCGATGCTCTTCTAAAGTATATTTCCTAAAGATGTGTCCCGATTTTATTGTAATGTAACATCTTGGATCTATCCAGACCTGGAATAGTTATGAGATGCTGGACACGTTCCCAACCATGTAATTTGATGCTGTTTTGTTTGACAAACAAGAATACATAGCTTGCAGTTGCCACGGTGTGAGTGGTAAGTGATAAATCACAGGTGTGGTGCTTAGCTGGGGACTGCTGGATTGTTTCCAGTGATTTTCAGAGTACGTGGAGGTGGTGGTGCAAAGCAGACTCTGAAATCTGGTTCTTGTGGCTATGAGATTTGGTTGGGGGAAAGAACAGATGCCATTCCTGTATGCGTGCATAGAGGTTGGGAAGCCAGCTACATATTTTCACCTTTATGGGAGTTACTTTTTTGTTACAATAGATATAAATACCACTTTTTGTTTAGCTGTTTATATAAATTTATTTTTTGAGGGATGAAGGATGTTTTTCTTGTGTTTGAGCCTAAGAATTGCTCTGCCTTCAGTCCTAGAGAGGAACCAGGGAGGTTTGTTTTCTTGCACTTGAGCCATGCTAAATGGGCATCAAAAATGGCTTGAGAAGGTGCTTAAGGACAAGGTGAAGGCAGGTGCATACAGAGCCTTGTGTGTGAGCCTGCACAAACTCAGGATATTTCCCAAGTATGTTTGTCAGGGTAATCTTTTAAAAAGAATGGTGGGAGGATTTATTTATCCAGTAGTTTTCAGCCAGAGGCACTCAGAGATTGGTGTCACATCCTCCTTGCATAAAGGGTCCATAAAGAATAGGAGATCATGGGTAATAAATATCCTTCTGTGCTGGAGGAGTTCCAGTTCAGAGGTGGACTGTCCTTTAGTTACCACAATGGATGCAGAGAGCCCTTTATCCAGTCTGGGTTTGATGGTAGATATTTTTTCTGTCTCAAATTCTGAGAAGGGGGTGTCTTGAGGAAGAGTCTGTAATTGCCTTCCTTGTTAACAGGAATTGTGCTTCACTACCAGTGGGCAGGATTTGGCTCTTTGGAGACGTCCTATATAATGCTTTAGGGAATAGGTCATACATGATATGTTCATTTCCTTAGTATAATTCCCTATCACCAATGCCATTAAATGCACCATTACCAGCCATCTTATGTAAATGATTTTTCCAGTCTTTTCTCTTAGCTCAAAATACCCTTTTGGAGGGCTCTTGATTAGTTGAACTCAATTTGCTCAAAGGTTAGCGTGTTAAATTGGTATTTGGTTTTCATTAACCTGTGGAGTAATATCTTGTCATTAGGAAAGGCCTTTTGCTGGGTCTCCATCATCATTCATTTCTTGTAGCCAAGTGCTTTGCCTTTCCTTTTCTATCCAATTCACTCTGTAAAGGATGCTGCTGTAAAAAAAGCAGCTTGTCCTTTTTATCACATAAGAAAAAACTCTGGTGGGATGTTGACCCAGAAGTGTTCTGTGTAGTGGGCTCAGTTAGCAAGAGTATCTGTTTCATTCTGGAATTTTTTTTTTTTTTAGTTAGTCTTCAACTAGGTTTTGTCAAGGTGTTATCGTTACCATTTCTTAAGAGTATTTGTTGCTTTGCTGACTGAGGCACAGTTGAGTGATCAAAAATTAACTATAAATAAATAACTCTGGGGAAACAGGTGACTTTCTGCAGTGACAGACTTTTAAGAGACACAGATTAGAAAATCCAAAATATGCTGATAAGGAAGGTTTGTGTTGTTTTTTGTTTCCTAAATAATGATAGCTTACCTGTGTATCTGCAGGAAGGGATGTAAAGGCAGGGCTCTAAACATATGGTTGCAGTAGATTTCTGAATAGTGCTTGGGCTGTCTATTACCCTGTAATTGCTACCTATCAAGGCTGTGCTGCATTAATATGACTGATCATCCAAGGTGGTTCCTGCTCCTGTTCTGCCCAGTGCCTCATTCTGAAGTACAATCATGTTCCTTCCTCCTGATGTATCTCTCTTGCTCATAGCAAATTGATAAAAGCAGCATATTTGAACATAAATAAAATTAATGGAGCAATAAAACAAAAGAAATTGTATTTTACTAAATCCTCTCTGTTTGCTTTGCTTAAAAAAACAATATGTTACTCCAGGGATAAAGGGAAGCAGCACACGACAAGCTCTGAATCAAGTGAGTTTCTTATGTGCTTTCCATCTGCAGAGAGGGAAGCATCCATACAAATGGTTGCTGTAAAAAAGCAAATCCAACAATTAATCTTTGGTGCCTAAGACTGACAGTAGAATATGGTGTAATATTTTCTTCCAGTGCTGAACAAAGTCAAAATAGGAGAGAAAAGACTGTGAGTTCCTGTCCTCATGGAAAATGGGAATGATGCTTGTCTTGTAGGCTAAAGTTTCATCCTGCTCATGATTTATTACCTTTATCAACTCACCAGCTCTGGCTGCAGAAACTTTCTTTTGCGCCACAAAAAAAGTTATTTTTAAAAGATTACAGCTTGTAGAAATACGTGTGACGTTGGGCAACTTCCCCCCCCCGATTTTATAATTTCATTAGTAATTTTAAAATTGCAAAGTGTGCTTCTGAAGTGGTAGCAGTGTAGTTGAAATGCTGCAGGTTGGTGTCATCTCTTAATGCAAACTGGTGACCAAAGTGAATTCAGGAGTGACCACATGGCATCTCAAAGATGACACTGAGATCACTCTATTCTTCTGCTCTGCCTTCAAAGACATGACTGTACTAAGGTAGAAAGAGGGAATATTGACTTTTCAGAGTTTTTTCCTAAGAAGAAACAGCAGCTGTCCCCCAAGAGAAGCCTCAGGTGCGTCATCCCCATTCTCACTCACGTCTGAAGAGGCTGCAGGGCTCAGGCTGGTTCTGGCAGTGCTCAGTGGGAGGAATTGAGACCCATGCACTTCAGGTTTTTACCTGGTTAAGCAGGAATTTGAATGCTTTAGGAGTTTGAATTTTTTGTGTAAAGCTTTGCTGCATTAAAAATTACAGAAACAAAAATAATAGCAAAGGAAAAAGAGCAGAACCTACTTAAAGTGTGGATTTCCTGGGGAATGTTGTTTTACCTAAAGAATCACCTTTTGTTTTTGAGGAGGCACAGCGCTAGAATCACATGGGGCAGGAATGATGTATATTAGAACTTGGTTTATAAACAAAGTTAGATTGGTTTTAAGTGGAAAAATAAAAAATATTGCTGACACTCGTGACCTAATGTAGGCCAAGGTTTAAGGCATCTGTTTTAAGCTTTTACTTTCTAATCTCGCTTGTAATTGCTTGTTCTGCATTTGCCCTTTCACTCCTAGGAGAGGTTTCACTTTTCCCCTGCCAGCAGCAGCTGCAGCTTGCCCTGTGCCTGGCAGAGTCTGGGTGCGTTCCGCAGTCCCGGCCTTTCTGCCGAGCCTGGGAACGAGCAGTTTGTTCCCAGCTCAGCTGCAGAAGCACTCGAGATGCTGAGGATGCTCCCCAGCACCACCCCAAACCTGTGCTGGAAAAGAGCTTGGAATCTGACTTGTTCTCCTCTGGAAGCAGCCCGGGGTGAAGCGCTGAGTTCCCTCAGCCGTAATCAGTTTGAAGCGTGGTGTCATAAAGTAATCGTGCTTGGCTTAGAGGAATTGCCTGGGATTGTTTCAGGCCAAACTGTCAAGAGGGAAGAGTGGAGCAGTGGCTTATTGAATCTAAAGCCTGAGCTCACCTTTGATACGTCTACATTCCAGTTTAAAGAGCCCTTAAAATCACTTTCTTCCGTGCCTCTCAGCAGCACTGTGTGGGCAAATACATTCTTTCAGAGAGTTTGCTTAGGGTTGTAAATACGTGCTTTTTTAAGAATAAAGTGCTTTCCTGTGTCTCGTGTGGGGCTGTCTGCAGGAGCCCAGGGCCACGTCAGCCCCGTGTGCAGAGCAAGGGACCCTGAGCGGGCTCCTGGCTCCTGGAACCCAAAACTGCACAGCCTGCAGGGAGGGGCGGGGGGAAATGGCAAGTGGAAAACAATTTGCAGAGCAGACACACTGCATCAGTTTTTCCTCTTGCCATGCTCCAAATTTTCTGGGTCTTTGGGTGTGTTTTTTGTTGTTTTTTTTTTGTTTTGTTTTTTTTTTTGTTTTTTTTTTGTTTTTTTTTTTTTGGCTTTTTAAGCTTGTTTTTTGAGGTCACAGGACTTCCCTCTGGCTGAGCACTCAGGCTGGGTCAGCTAAAAAGAAAATTAACTGCTAACTCTTAAGCCAAATGATGTTAATATGTGTTTAGAATCTGTCTCACCTGTTCAGCAGGGAAGGTAGCCTTGGTTACCAATGGAAATGGAGTATTTGCTGCTGTTTCCCCACCAAGCTCAGCTGCTGTTGCCCTTTGGGCAACACTGGGGCAAATAGTGTTGATCCTGGGTTGAGTGGGATTCCCCTGATTCCACCCTGAGCTGGTGGGAAATGTGATGAATTTCTGGTAGAGGGACAGAGGGAGTGAGTGGGTCGTGGGAGCTGACAGTGGAGGGTGCAGGGCACAGGCGTAGGCGAGTCTTGGCAGGTATCCCCAAGAATTTAGATTGCAGATTGTGATAAGGAGTGCCTAGAACAAAGGGTTTGTCACTCTCTAGCTTCCCTTGCATGAAGGTATATCAGCTCTTCTCTGCTTCTATTGGTTTTATTCTCCTTTAAATCACTTTTGGAAAGGCAGAATAAAAACTAACTTAAGAGCAGTCGGGAAAATGAAGCAAAACAGTTGCAGGCTTCAGCTTTCAGCAGCAACAGCTGGCACAGGCACGTCTCCTGGCAAGTGTCATCTTGACTTGGAAAAGCACAAGCCACTTCTGGTTGGGGTTGTGTCAGGATCCCAGGACAAATTCTGACGTTTTGAACCCTGCAGAAGTTCCTCTGATGCCAGAGCTGAGCTGGGCAGGATCGTGTTGGAGCAGCTCTATTTCTTTGCCCCAGGGCACTGTTTTCATCGCTGTCCTATCCCTGAAAGGGAGAAACCTGATTTGTTTCCCTCTCTAGTCAGTGCTCAGCAATGTAAGTTCTAGTAGCAAATTCCAGTATTCCAGACATTATACCAGACTCAGACTTGCCAAAACTGTGTGCACCAAACAGACTTGATTGAAAATTGGAATTAAAAAACTTGTAAAACCTGATCATTTGTGTTTAAGACTTCCCTGTTTTGCATAGCTCTTTCATTCTCCTAAAACTGGTCTCTCAAACCATCACACCTCCCTTCCAGATCAGAGCTTCCCTCCTCCAACATGCTGGGTTTTGTTCCTTCCAGGCAGCAGTGGGGATGGTGTTTCTTCCATGCATGTCTGGAAGGAACATTTTGGCCTTTTTGCTTTAGAATCTGTAGATAATTATCAAGGGTCCATGAGACCCGACTGACAAACCCAAGTTTGTGTGTGCTGTAGAGCAGTGGATATATGTGAAAATTCTTTAAATGTCCACTGGCAAGAGGCCACACTTTGCAGGGACTGTAAATCATTACTTTATTAATCGATAATGCCCTATTTTTATTTTTATTCTTTTTTTTTTTTTCAAGATTTCTGGGCAGAAGTGAAGGAATGTGAAATATGCTGAGTTAGGAACTTAATAACCCCTTGCCCTCACACGTGCACTCTGCTACAGATTGAAACTGATCCCACAGTGCTGTTTGTATTTTATATGTGTTCATTTCTTTTACTCTTTTTATGTTGACCAGAAAGGAATCTTTCATGGGAGTACAGCAAATTTATTTTAAATGATGTATTATTTACACAGTGGTAATGGCTTCTTTGTAAAGATGTCTTTTGAAACTTTTTAGCATGCATATTATCATTTAAATTCACACACAGAGACTATTTAAAATGTGTATTACAGTGTACATGTGTATTTAGAGGCTTGTGTATATTATTTTATCCTAATGGGTAATCCATCTTTTCACTGTGTATTTAGGGACACTTAAATCCATGGATTATTCAGCAGTTGAGCATGCACATTAGCTTTGCAAACTGAAATTCAGATGAAATGTTATTGTGTTTAAAAAGAAAAACACACCCAAAATATGAGTAAACTCGCTTTCCTTGCACTGCTCATGGCAAGGGGCGCCCTCTAAGAATCAGTTTGTGTATATTTTGTACCAAAAGGTGTTGCCTTTACGTCAGGGGAAAAAAAAAAAAAAAAAAAAAAAAAAAAGA